>NIJG01000123.1:9697814-9712631 GCA_002201625.1 Euglossa dilemma | reverse complement strand
GAATTTGATTATTTAGAAAGATTGATAATAAAAATATAAATAATTAATATAATTTCTATACTTACAAATTAAGACAATATAATACTTATTTCATCTGTCTATTTTAAAATTAAAATTATACGGATAAAATAGATTATTAGAGTAAGCTACAACTTCAACGCTTCTTGCTGTGAATAAATTATACGACACATTTGCATACTTAACGTCTTGAATAGCAAACTGTGTAATTAAAACTGAAGCACTTAAAATTACGAGAATGGGTACTTTTAGAAGCAGCATAGTTATCGAAACGTGCGTGCCACGTTAAAAATCCGCTGAAGATTCCCACGTTATATATTATACCTAGCCTCTGCTATTACTCGATATCGCTACCATTTGGCGCAAATCGATTCGGTTCTTTTCCAATTTCAGTTGGAAAAAGTACCGACCAAGTAGTTAATCCAACTTCCAAATGACCTTTAAAACATTTTGTTACCAGGTTTAACAGTAAACGTCGAAAGTCCGGGCACACGTTAAGATGAAAAAATTGCGGCTGTGATAGTAAAGATTTTATTATCCGAAGTGTAATTGATAACGTTGTTTTTTCATGGTCTAATATCGGTCTTATGACTTCCAAGTCTCTCGGTTCAATTTAACTCGATACCTTCGAGTGAAATTTAAAGAAAAAGAGTATTAGGTCCTTGCGAAAAGAAGTGAAAAGTTTCGTCAAGCCATAGCTTTTTATGATATGTGAATGAACAAATATACGTATTTTATAGATATAATTTAAAGAAATTTCTATATATATTTCTTTATTTCTTCATTTACTTATCTAAGTGTAGATAATAATATATCTATCTGTAATTATGCATGTGCATATAATAGTAGATTTCCGACAATTCCTGTGTAGAATGATTGAACGAAACTAAAATAAATTCACTACTTCACAAGTGTTCTAATACCCTAATCGCTTACTCAAATCTACTTGCAAATGCACGTAATGCAATTTCAACAATGAAAATTACTTTTTTATCTCAATCTCTATCAGTAACACCACCGGTATATATGTATTTATATGTGCTTTACAAATTTATTTATTTCATTTCTAAATATATTTTTTTATTTCTTTATTTATATACCTAAGAACAGATAATAATATACTTATCTATAATTACATATTTGCATATAATAATACCAAGCATTCACAATTTACATAAATTCCACGCACTGCACAAATGCCTTATCATCCTAATCTGTAACCCAAATCTACCCCCAAGTAGACGTAATTTCGCAATTTCGACAGTGGCAATTACTATTACATCAATCTCTACTAGCAACACCATCCCCAATACAAAATTTTTTTTTTTAAATCCACCTACGTATATTCCCAGCTGAAACCATATTTGTTTTCCTCAGCAAAACCCGCATAGCCTCGAAGCTAACATCGCTATCTCCAAACTTGATTCTGTTACGGGACAATCATCGTGGTGACTTTAAAAAACAACGTTCGACTAACTTTCGAGTATGACAACTGTTACTAACGCGGATAACTACGAATAGTTACGTATAGTACAATGTCAAAAGTATAACACTGGAGTTAAATTATGAATGAATGTCTTTTATTCAGGTCTTAGTTCGAATAGGGTATGTTTTGAAAAATATTTCTAGTATTTTTCTTATAAATAAGATAATTCATTAAGAATTAATGATTAAAATAAGATTGCAGTTCCTGTGTATAAAAGCACTCTAGACCATTCAACGCTTCTTCCAACTTTCTCTCTCTGCTAGAGGAAAACCGCTGCTAAAATACGTTTTCTCCTATCACACACTTCAGGAAAAGTCCCTTGAATATGCCCAAATATGGTTATTTTCCAAGGGCCTCCAACCTCGCCAAGGGTTTCTCCCTAACAGGCCTAGAATTTGCACTGTACGTCTCCCTACTTTCAATTAAAACTAAACTCTTACAAACTACGCTTTAACCACTTGCGCTGGCAAAAAATTCACCGACGCGTGTACCAGAACGGTCCAGTGTAACTCGCTGGGAGGTGTCACAAAGTGTTTGATGCCTCACTTTTGCTTTCCATTTTAGAATATGGGTTAAATATTGATACACTTAAATATTGGTACACTATCTAGTGCACTGATGATCTGTGCTCTGGCAATAATCCCACCTAACGTGCCACGCACGTCGTTTTTGTTTCTGTAACAATCGCATGACGACGTACATACCACGTCGTTGACGATTCTGTGACGAAAGCATCACGACGTGCGTGGCATGTCTTTCCAGCGCAAGTGGTTAAAAAATCCTTGCGATATTACATATTGGTTGACTAACGATTGATCATCAGTGGAGTTTGGATTATGCGTGTCAGGTTTGGAATTTTGTGAAGATATCTCATTTCTGATAAACATCAGAGTTGATTTCTGAATCATTGGTGCATTTCTGTCTTAAATTAGAGACGACACGATTCTCTTTACACTCGAGTCATTCGGTTGCTTGTAAAACGTTCGACAGGAACGATTAACGCTTTGCACTCTCAGTCACCATTTTAATACCATAACTTAAACGAGAATAACTATATTAATAGTAACTACACGCGAAATATCGAAATAAAGTAATTCCGTTGATTTTTTGCATAGTTTGTCATGGAAGGTATCACCGAGCTTATAGAAACGTAAGAAGATCTTCTTTATAGCGAAAAGATCTTCGAGTGCAAAGGGTCAATAAAGAAGAAAAGTCAGGAATAAAGTATCCTTTGTCATCCCTCTAGCCTTCAAACGTTATCCTGCTATTTTATCGTATATAATGATACAATTTCAGAAATTATCTCGTTTCTAACAAGCATCGATCGACTCAAGCTTGACTACCGAATCATTGTTACATCTCGGGGGTAAATTATCCAAGCTTACCGTTTGACTCTGTCAAGACAGATCCTCTGCAACAAACTCGACAAAACGTTTCTATCGTCACCGATAGACCAACGCTAATTCATCCTAACCGTGTGAACGATCGCGAGGACAGCCGAGCGAGAATGAATAATTTATCCGCGTAGAAAGCTGCGCGAGCCACATCCTCGACAGGCTTCAGCGAGACGCTCTCCCGGAGCGGATTATAATTCCGCTTTAATTCGCGGTCGATGATCAGATCAAACGATCGATTCTATAGGATAACATTATCTCGTGGAAGTTTCGAGGCTGCTCGTACAACCGTGCCGCTATCTCCGTTTACACGCACGACACACGTCGCTCGACATCTATCCGGGTATCACGATCCATCCGATTCCCCTGCGGCCGACCAGCGAAGTTCATGGGAGTGCTCGGCCCGAGGCGTCTGTTCGCAGTTCGCGAAACGATCGCTGGCAAGATTCGAATGGGTACGGTAAAAAAAAAAAAAGAATAAAAAAGGAGAAAAAAAGCGGAGAGAAAAAAATAGTACATCCGCGTGCGCGGAATATCGTCGAAGTGCCTTCTATTTGTACGATTCCGTTCCGTTTCATATTTTTTCATTTTATTACTTCCCTTTTTTCCCTTTACTGATACACATATGTATCAGTGCACGCGCGTGCGCTCCCGTAGATCGATAGACGGAAATACTTTTGGGAAAATTGATTCTCGCCGTGGATATTGATGCAGGTTTCTCTTCCCGCGAGTTATAGATACTTAACCCCTTGACTTGGGACGAGATACGTCTCGTGGTTATCGAGCTGAAGCTAAATATCGCGGCTCTCAGAGATACGTCAATCAAGGGAACTTGAACTTGAACTGCACATCTGAGAGACGTGGTGCGTTGTTTGGGAACGTTATGCGACGAGGGGTTACTATGTTAAACTTTTAACCCTTTGTATTCGTATGTCGAGTGTGACTTGATATCAGTTTTTGCCTCAGGAGCTTCTTTGTCACTTCAATATTACAAATTTGACAATAGTGTAGTTTGTTTCTTCCATTATTTATTTAAATTACCCTATTTTTTAGTCTAAGTAAATTTCAAGTGAAATAATTAAAAGCGTTGGGAACTGATTATAACAGAATTGAAATATAATTCGGAGTGCAAAGGGCTAAAAATGTGAAACATTGGAAAATATGTGTATATAATAGAAGAAACATTGCGTTTGAGTCATTCTTAATTGAAGTTTCTAGTTCAGAATTTTGAATTCAGAGTTCTTAGTTGATAGTTTCAGTGAATTTCAAGTGAAACAATTAAAAGCCTTGGGAACAGCTGGTAACAGAATTGAGATTTAATTCGAAGTGCAAAGAGTTACAAATGTGTTTGTTTGTGTAAAAATGTGAAATTTTGGGAAGCGTTGCATATAGAAAAAAGAAACATTGCGTTTGAGTTAGTCTTAATCGAAGTTCCTAGTTTAGAGTTCTGAATTCAAAGTTCTTAGTTGATAGCCTCAGTAAATTTCAAGCGAAACAATTAAAAGCTTTAGGAACTGCAAGTAACAGAGTTGACATATAAATCGGAGTGCAAAGGGTTAAAAATGTGTTTGTTTGTGTAAAAATATGAAACGTTGGAAAGATTTGCATATAAAAGGAGAAACATTGCGTTTGAGTCAGTCTCAGTTGAAGTTCCTAGTTCAGAGTTCTGGGTTTAGAGTTCTTAGTTGATAGTCTCAGTTGAGAGTTCACAGTTCACAGTTAGTTAAGAATCGAGTTGTTAGAATCGTTAGTTCCAAAGAGTTGTAGAAGTAGAGCCATAGCGACAAATAATTCGTATCTTCGTCACTCGTACATTTTTATAATTAAATCAATCACCACCTGTATAAATCCCAAAATTATACTACAGATATTTTAAACAGCGAGAGCGAAAGAATCGAGTAACCTAACGTACAATTCAAATATTCGTTTGACTTCTATGTAACTTCTCTACTGTGTGGAAGTAATTTCCAGACCTCTCTCTGAATTAGGCTTGTACCTATTTATCGTTGCTGTTTGGGGTCCGAAAACTGGCAGTGAAAACGCTTGACTTTGATTTATGCTGACTCTCCCTTTGAAAACCGAATACAGATGAAGGAGGCTGTACCATGACTGACGAATCATTTGCTTAGGAACATTCGTGACCAATTGCTTTTAGGGTTCCCTGGCTGTGAGGTGCTTAAGAGTCACGTTCACTAGCAAGAGAATGATGGGAAGCCTATGTGCCCTAATGTGTCTATTAATTTCCTCCAAATAACTTCGAGTTTATGGTACTTTAGTAGCTTGAGGCATAAATGGTATCGGATATGTACATATTCAACTGTCAACATCTCGTTTAGAGCTGAAAAGTTGACAGAGAAAAAATACAGACATACTCATTCGTAATACGCAATTATGCGATTAGGATATGAGAAGATGGATAATAGCAATAAGACCATTATGATCCATCGCAATTGTGAAAATACAGCACGCGAATTTTTAACATACTCAACTGTCAACACCTCATTTAGGGCTGAGAAGTTGGCAGAGAAGAAATGCAGATTTAATTCATCACAGTGTCTTCATACTCATCGATAATACGTAATTATGCGATTAGGATATGAGAAGATGGATAATAACAATAAAACCATTTTGATCCAACGCAATTGTGAGGATGGAGCACGCGAATTTTAAACCTACTCAACTGTCAACACCTCATTTAGAGCTGAAAAGTTGGCAGAGAAGAAACGCAGATTTAATTCATCACAGTGTCGTCATCCTCATCGATAATACATAATTATGCGACTAGAATATGAGAAAATGGATAATAACAATAAGATCATTTTGATCCATCGCAATTGTGAAAATACAGCACGCGAATTTTTAACATACTCAACTGTCAACACCTCATTTAGAGCTGAAAAGTTGGCAGAGAAGAAATGCAGATTTAATCCATCACAGTGTCTTTATACTCATCGATAATACATAATTATGCGATTAGAATATGAGAAGATGGATAATAGCAATAAGACCATTTTGATCCAACGCAACTGTGAAGATAGGCCACGCGAATTTTCAACCTACTCAACTGTCAACTCCTCATTTAGAGCTGAAAAGTTGGCAGAGAAGAAACGCAGATTTAATTCATCACAGTGTCGTCATCCTCATCGATAATACGTAATTATGCGACTAGGATATGAGAAGATGGCTAGTAGCAATAGGAATCTAATAGCAATAAGACCATCTTGATAGAATAAGTAAATTTTTATTACTTGCCAAAGGTGTCACGCGTAGAATCGGATAACGAATCGAATTAGGAATCGAAGTGATTGACAAAAATGAGATTCGGAGTCTTGATCGTTTGCATAAAACAAAAACCTAATCTGTTACGCTACAGTGTCAGGATGTGTCACTGAGATCCTAAAAGTAGAGACTTCTCGCAAGATAGTTTGAAGCGGGATAAACAGAGTGTATCTCCAACCCCTATGCCGTTCCAGCTCTGCACAAGACAGCACTCTGCGACTTCCAAGGCCCCAATCAGGAAGTTAATGCCCCTTGTCGAGACACACGCCACTCTGAAAGACACTGGGTTCTCATTCGCGTCATAAACCTGGGCTATCAAACGTCTTATTGTCAATGGCATCGATCGAAATTAAAACTTCCTTTCAAGCTCTATCATTACAGCAGCTCTTGTGGAACCAATGGCCTGTTTCGTTCAACTTCTCTACCAAAGGAGTTTCCTTCTTTCATAGCGTACTACGTAAACCAGTAAACTCGTATTTTAAGCATATAATCGATCGCGAAAGTATTCGACAGTTCGAGTCTCGAATTGTTTATAAAAATGAACATTATTTTGAATTAATTTACGATAATACGAAGTTGAATCATATGTACTTGCACGCATTGTGTCGGTAACTCCTATGACTATGATAATATCTATTGTGGTGTCGTGTCTTCTTATGCTTATGTTTACTTCTACACGTTTGAACAATCCTGTCGATCTCCATAAACGATACGTTCGCATGCAACGTTCTTTGAATTCTGTATTTGTCCTGGAATTTTTACGCGTGTTTCCAAGATCTGCACGATATTCTACCTCACACCTGGTGGCTCTGAGAAATTTCCAAATTTTCCATTTAATTTCACCGAGTATACCATAGTATAATACATAATAATATTATTACAATATAATATACAATATGTATCTGTAAGAGGAGTTGGTTGTCAGAATCAAAATTCAAATGGTTGACAATTACCAAATAACTTTATTACGCCTACTGTTTTCTTTCTGTGTTAAAGACTAACTGTTTTCCCAAAATCGTCGAGTTTTGACGAAACTGTCTATGACAAGGACCCACAAGTGTCCCAGCGTCCTAAATGGAGACAGACGTCGCCTCTCGCATACACAGACACTCATACAAACCGATATATCACTCAACTACAAAATTACGCGAAACGCAAAATATAATTAACGTTATGGAAAATTGTTTAAAGGTTTTAATGCAATGGAAGATAAAACTGTGGAAGAATATGATAATTATTATACGAGAACATAATTAAAAATATTTGGGCCCACGCAGGTAAAAAGATTGACTCCAAAATACAAGAGACAAGAACAAACGGTGACAACACACGAGATATAGGGGATTTATGAGCATGTAGAGTTTATTTTTGATATTACAACCAAAATAATTATTACATCACGGTGTCAAAAATCTCAAAGACTTGCAAGCCACTTGTCCTTCGTCTGCAAATCTGTGTCCCAAGGATAAGGAAATATGGCAGACGATGCTGAAGACTTTCTTTTCCAAAAGTTTTTATTGACCTCTTCGGTTCGAAAAGGTTCTATACTCCTCGACCAATCGTCTCACTATCAATACTCTTGACCGTTTTAAACTTAAACAGTCGGAGACGCAACCTATTACCTGACAGTTTACACAATCTATTCTAAATCTCTTCCAACCCCACCTCCATGATTCTACACTACCCCTAATTACAACCAAATTATTCAAAATCGGTCTCACGCATCTATACTCTCATTTCACAAGTCTCAGTCCGACCTATTCCATTTCTTTGCAACTCGGTAATCGAATTCTTTCTAAAGAGAAGACACCTAAACCTCAAAAATCTCGAAAGCTCGCGAACCTTCGAATCTGCCCTACTACATCCCCGTGGCTCCCTGTACACTACCCATACAAGCTAGCTTGCCCAACCGGGATTCGTTATCAGCTAGGCGAGGAACGGAACGTCGAATCCGTCTGTCATTCCTGAGCCACGCAAGAGAAGAAGCCGAGAGAAAGGAGAGAGGCCAGGCAGCGGCCGCGTGCTCGTTCGCCGTCGAATTTCGCGGTGAAGCGGCCGCTTTGTGTCACGAGAGGTTTCGCGAAAGTTCGAAGCGCTCGTTAAACTGGCAAGGGCCCCGGCGTGCGCCTGGCTCGCCGGCTTATAAACTTGGCAAACCATAATCGGCTGTCACTATCTTGTCGGCCGCGCTGACGAGCCACTGATTCGTAAGTCAAACCGTCGCGGTCACGCGAGGATGTCAGGCCCTCGTCCGTTATCGCGATCCCCACAGCGTAATACCGTGGAGGATCGATGGCGTCGGCGTCCAGGCCGCCCCGGCGTTTCGTATTTGACTTACGGGGCTCTAACGGCTCAGCTGCCTCATCGCGCCGGAAGCCATTCGGGATGAAAGCGTTCCACGTGCTACTTCTTCCCGGCAGTCGCGAATTTTAACACCTCGCGTATCCACACGTTTTAGCCGCCGACTGGTTCTCGACGTGTTTCGCCTCGAAATTAGGCCGACCACGTTGCACCAGGCCCTGAGCGTGAAAAGGGAGCAGAGTATTGGGATTATGGATTTGTAACTGTTAAATAATTCTCGTCTGGATATTCTGCTTTCAAATCTTGGAAAAATTTTGTAAATCTGACAAATCTGACAATAGTGTGTAGGATATCTAAAGATCGAATCGGCTAATTATGAAATTTTACGTATATTCCGCTCTGCGCGTGGAAGAGGAGCAGAGTATTGGGATTATGGATTTGTAACTGTAAAATAATTCTCGTCTGGATATTCTCCTTTCAAATCTTGGAAAAATTTTGTAAATCTGACAAATCTGACAATGGTGTGTAGAATACCATGAGATCGAATCGGCTAATTATGAAATCTTACGTATATTCCGCTCTGCGCGTGAATGGGAAGCAGAGTATTGGGATTATGGATTTGTAACTGTAAAATAATTGTCGTCTGGATATTCTCTTTTCAAATCTTTGACAAATTTTGTTAATCTGACAATGGTGTGTAGGATATCTGGAGATCGAATCGACTAATTGTTATGAAATTTTCCGTATATCACGCTCTGCGCGTGAAAGAGAAGCAGAGTATTGGGATTATGGATTGGTAACTGTAAAATAATTCTAATCTGTATATTGTCTTTTTAAACCTTTGAAAAATTTTGTAAATGTAACAAATCTGACAATGGTGTGTAGGATATCTGGAGATCGAATCGACTAATTGTTATGAAATTTTCCGTATATCCCGCTCTGCGCGTGAAAGAGGAGGAGAGAATAGAGATTATGGATTTGTAACTGTAAAATAATTCTCATTTTCTTTTCAAATCTTTGACAAATTTTGTAAATCTGACAAATCTGACAATCGTGTGTAGGATATCTCGAAATCGAATCGACTAATTGTTATGAAATTTTGCGTATATTTTTATTGTAATATTTATTAGGTACTAACGTTCGATTTTTTAAGAATTTCTAATAATTTCAAAGGTTATTAATAAGGAACAACGAAGTTTTTGGTGAAAATTTGATATATCAAGTATAAATCTTTGTCATTTTGTTAATTTTCAAGGAAATTGAAATGTTCGAACGTCGATGCATAGAAAATATATTATAGTTCCGAGTCCTTTTTGATTTTTGTATGTGACTAACTCCATCTGGCTGTAATCCTGCACACCGTACCAAAGACCATATTGAAAAAAAATTATTTTGGAAATAACTATATGTTGAAACAGGTCACAAAAACTTATATTAATCAAGTAATCACTTCTTCTCCAATATTTCTATAAAGAGTCGCTAATTTTTGATTGTGTCAAACTGTCCTATCCCCTTAAGTCATCAACCCAAAAGGAACAACTTTATTATATATCTTTTGTTACATTCGTTCGTATCGCGACAAAACAAACCTATTTCCTACAAAGCATTGAAAAATCGAATCCTTTAATCAAATTTACAATTTCTACGCGATTAATTTCATAATTTAAAATGTATTTAAATCGCGAAACTTTTAATATTTCGAAAGCAAAGTAACTACTATTATAATAAATACAATAAATACAATAAATACAAATATAATAAATAATAAATACAATAAATACAAATATAATAAATACAATATTTCAAAAGCAAACTATCTACTATTATATTACCACTTTCGTAATCACCGGCACAATTTGCGGGAAATATGAAAAGTTATACCCAAGCAATTCAGAACAGATCTCTACGCAGTAAAAATGCATATGTATCATCCGGAAGCTTTCCTTATGAGTCATTAAAAATTGTCCTTGAATTGATAATGTCAGCAGCCATTTATCTGCAACCGCAGCATCGATCACGCGAACTTCCTGTTTATATTTCCCGCCGATTGAATCGGGTATAGGCTTGCCAGTGCACTCGTCGATAAGACATGGAATATTTAGTGGCAGGTCAGGAAATCCTATTTGATGGAATGAACGATGTGATACAGGCTTAAGCCCTACGAGCCTCTGTTCCGGGCATCTGGAAATACTCGCTTGGGTTTTGCCTTAGGCTAGTGTCGTCGACTCTGCAGGACCTTCCTAGGCTCCTTTAATCTGCTTTCGGAAGCAAAGCCACACCCGTTTAATAATAAGCCACGTGTATGCACACCGTTTTATACCTATCACTTCACGCGTGATTCCACTAGCACACGTTCTTGAATAAAGAGGATCAAGAATTACTAAAGTGTCCTTACAAATGCTATTCGCAGGATGCAGAGTGCTGATCGAGTACTTTTGAAAAACTTCGAACCTCTCGAATCTCTCTGGTAGCGAGTGTAGGGTAGTTGCCATAAAATTATTCACAAATAGTAAAAACTGAAGGAGGTATCTCGTCAACGGTATCTGTTGACATGATTTTGAATGAGAGATATCTCGTCACACTTGGAACTGGGTTGACACGTTTACCGATCATTGACAGTCACTGGTGCTGTCACAAAACTGACTCTTACGTTCAACCCTGAAGACTCGAAATGGTTGTTAACTTTTTTATTTAAAATTTCTCACTCGACGTTGTCACTTTCGTTACTTATTTTTGCGATTTTCATTTTCAACTTTCATTCTTGTTTAAGCTTTTCTTATTTTATTTCTTCATCTTCCGGTCATTTCAGTAGTAAGTTCAGTGTTAATCCTGGCGTGTTTGTGAGAAAATGTGATCACTGAAAATGGAACACAGCGTTTATGAGGAGATAATTAAAATTAACAGTACTTGTTTTCGAATACATTTTCTTTTTTTCATTCTATTGCATCTACCAATTATTTTCTTTTTTTCCATTCCCTTAATAATTACTATTATTTTTTTTTTTTCATTATCTTTGCGATTTTTATTTTCATCTTACATTCTTGTTTAAGCTTTTCTTATTTTATTTCTTCATCTTCCGGTCATTTCAGTAGTAAGTTCAGTGTTAATCCTGGTGTATTTGTGAGAAAATGTGATCACTGAAAATGGAAAACAACATTTATGAGGAGATAATTAAAATTAACAAAACTTGTTTTCGGATACATTCCTCTTATACTAAATAATTATTATCTTTTTTCATCCTAGAGAAAATGTTGTGCTTTAAATTCCTTTCCTTCCGTTTGTTATTCAAGAACTTTCGGTCTTATTGTCTTGTTATCTTCCATATTTCATTGGCCTGTTATTATTCTTACTGAAATTCGAAATAATTACCGTTGTTTCATTTTCAGAGGAAAGTTCACCTAGTTATCGAGAATTTAATTAAATACTACTGAATTTGAAATAACAGTACGATCTTCATCTCATTTTAATTAAAAATTCCGCATTTCCTGAAACTGCATCGTAAAAAACAAGATAATTCGCTTGAGAAAACCCCTCTAACGTTTCTGCAGAGCAATTTCTCAACACGTCGCATAATTCGTGCGTTCTTCAGATGGGTGTCAGTTAGGCGTTTAACCCTGCATGTTAGTATAAAATCATGAACGTATCGCGTAAACGGTTTAGGAGGGATTTTTTCTCGAAAATACGCGATAATCGGAATGTAACGCAAGGAAAACGAGTGAAATTCATTGCGAACAATGCTGCAGGTTTACGAGACTTCGCGTGGAGATTGACTGCCCTGTGTCACGTGCTCGTATTTCTGTCGCGAAATAAAAGGCGAAAGACGAAGAGCTTGAAATCGTAGGAAGAAGTCGAAGAAATAACTTTTTCTCCAATTGAAAATATCGTCAGACCTTCTTAACGAGATTCGAGATACCGAGCCTCATGGAATTAGCAACGTCTAACCTGGAGCTAGAGTGCCGCGTTATCAAGGTTCTCACGATAAGGGGAATTTATCGAGTTAACATGACACACGAGGATGTTAAATGGCTCGCTATCTGAAAATTAATGAAATGTAGCTGATCAGCTGACAGGTATATATTTATTGAAGATACGAGCACTAACGTGCACGTTGAAATTACGCAAGGTGCACCTGGAACAGATAATCTAGATGAAAGAAATTATTTAAGGGTAGAAAAACGTTTCTCTTTCGCGGATACATTTATCGCGTTGATATAATTTGAATAATACGAGATTAATATAAAAATAGAATTAATACGATATTAACGTATTTAAACCAGCGTAGATCATTTGGCTATCTGTTCAAACTTTTTCAATGTAATTAAACTCGCGTAAAAGCTCTCAAAAGAGTCGCTAACAAAGCTCTTCGTTTACTTTGTTTAAAACTTTCGTTTTCCGTGAAGATTGACGTAAAGCTTTGCCGTGCTGCGTTAATGTTACGAGGATTTTCTCTTTACCGTAATTTTATTTAATTCTCCGTGTCAGTGTGCTATTACAGCAAAAATAGCGAACTATTAAATTAAATTATCAGGGAAATTGTTGTCGGAGTAATTATTAATAATATTTACGTTAACGAAATTCGAATGGTATATCGTATCGGGTATATGAAGGAAACAAGTTATACAAAGTTATTAAAAAAAACGAAAAAATCATGGTAAATGGTAGATGTAAATGTATGGAATGATTTTTTTATCGAATAACAGAGGAAATTTCACGTGACGTTATTTCAGAGGTTATTATTAATAGCAATTACTAAACGACGGCGAGTATACCATTTACGTTGTCTGTACACAACAAATATTCGGAACAAGGCGCCATATTCCATGAAATTACATGACATGGCATTGAACGTCAACCATATCTGTTTGAATTTACGAGCCGACGTATTCCTATATATTAATTATTACACGTTATACAAAACTGATACCGGCGGCGTTTCCACATTATGAAATTCTGATACGTTTATTTAAAATATGACTGCAATTAAAATCGGCTAAATAGAGATCATTACAGCACCCGTTGCTAACAAATATGCTGATCTATAAATTATTATTTCAAACCGTACGCGAAATGAAAGATAATAGGTAAATATCTTTTAAACGTTTCCAAATATATTTAATATTTCATAAAGGATGGAAGATTAGGTTATCGCAAGCTTCTTATGAAGATAACAATTAAAGGAGAGAAAATTATTTTCATTGTTATTTACCACGACGTCTAACATACTTAATTATCGAATATTCACTCCTGTATACTCGAGGGGTATTTTATTCCCTTCGCTAATTAACTCCCAGGCTGCAGACTATGGTCGGCAATGAGTGGGTCATTTCTGATAGAGAATATAGAATTTCATGTTTTATAACCAACTTTATTCCGCAAGAATAAGACGAGAAAAATTTCCAAACTATATTTATTTACTTAATTACTAGACACCGTTACCATACCTGCCTATCCTAAAAATTGACAAGAAACATAAAAATTGTAAATTATATTTGGAAACAATCTATACCGTGTTATCGAAGTTATGACGTACTACAAATTTCTGTGTATACTTTTATACTCGAATCGGAAATGACCAAAGTGCGTCTACATATGATTCGAAGAATTATCTAGGAAAGAAACCCTAATTATCTTCGTTAACTATGCAACTCTTCTCCACGCGAACCGTCGCGCGATGAGAATCGACGATGGCTGCCTGGGCCGGAAATTGAAACGAGTGCATCTCGCGAAACATCTCCTCCCTTGCGATACTTCCGACTCGCCCGGCACAGCCACACCCGAAATAAACAAGTCTCTGATAAAGGCCACCCGTTACACCCGCGAGATATTAACAGTTGGATGGCGAATGATCAAACAGCGCAGCAGTCCTATCATTAACCCCGCTTCTTATTTAACGCGGTAAACGCACCGTCAGGGGACCGATACCGTGCTTACAATTTTGGCGAAAATTTCTAAACAACACGCGAACCTTAATTATTGGTCGTTCCAAAAATAATTTCATTTTTTCCCAACAGAAAAAATTGTCGAATTCGACCGTTCATGGTCACGTGAAACGTCTTGGCTTAAAAAGCATGTTTCATTTTCATCAAAATGAAAACGAAATGACTTCCGAACAACCCATCAGTACGAACCTAAGCTTTTCCGCTTTTATAATATTAACCCTTCGCACTCGAGAGGTGCCTCTCAGTCACCATTCGTTTTAATGCCATAGCTCGAATTCGAATAAGCGATAATAACTATTGTAGGAAGCTTAATTTTAGGAAAGTAGGATTACAGGATAACGTCAAAGTTACCGATAGACAAATGTTGTTTTTTTCGAAATCAAACGTTGAGTTTCGCGAG
>NIJG01000123.1:9681498-9694745 GCA_002201625.1 Euglossa dilemma | reverse complement strand
TATTGTTATATTACCTCAAATTTGATATATCAATTTACTTCAAAATTTGATCACGACTGAGAGTCGCCTCTCGAGTGCAAAAGGTTAATATAGTATTGTAGAAATGGAATGAGTTCAACCCTGAGATAGTAATGATAAATTGAATACGTAATTTTAGGCCAACATATGTTAGTGCATGTAAAAGGACGACAGTAATTGCGTCTAAGAAAATCGAGTGGAAGTACTATTTACGGTAGAGAAAGTTAAGTTTGTTCTTGAAAGTTAAGAATTAGAATGAAAGGATATATAGAATGTGAAAACAATGTTAGAGAGGCAATTGTGAATTTCCGTTGAGAATTGTAAAGTTATATTTTCTTTTAGTTCAAATAAAATTGTTACTGTTATTAAAGAAACGTCGTTACTTCTCAAACGTGCAAACCTTTATCTACGAGAGATTTAACCAGAATAATTCCAACAAATTGTACGCTCATATAATATCATTCCAGTATTATATTTTATCTCATAATAACGTTCAATTTAATACTATCAATTAATACGGAATGTATACCTTTATTTCATATTTTCCGACAGAAACATTATTCATTGAAAATTTGCAACGTTTAATACTTTCCGACGAAGCAGTTGGTATTTCCTAAAAATTTGAAACGCGAATATGATAATTAAGGAGCAAAAGTAAAACCGAGTTTTCCGATATTATAATTTACTTTACCTACATCCGCGATCGATGCATCGAGCTCGGTATTCATGACTTGAGAAATGTGTCCATTTTGACAAAGCAATGCCACGCGTGGCCGCAGTACACGCATAGCTTGGTGAAACATCAAAATTGCATTAGCCTAATAATCCTGCATTCAAACTCAAATTTTCTGTTAAGCAACTGATTCGCTCGATCAACCGTTTGCTCGTATAATTAACTCTCTATTAAGCCCTAATTCTTGCGAGAATTGCCATTCTATAATAGCCGCTTATCGATCAAATCGAAACTTCTGAGAATCAATTATCCGATTATACTCGTAACTATAAAATTCAGCACGCGATCATTTCGGATAATGTCCGATAACTTTGCGTAATTGCTAATATTATTTGGATCGATTAAAAATTTCCATTTCCTTTATTTACATCTCCGCGATACTCGGAAGACTCCGCACCACCCATTAGTACGCCATGGAACCTTTTATACTCGTAAATAACAATTAAAAGGGAACCAAGAGAGCGTGACTCTTGGTAACTGTATTCTTCTGCCGAAACGCGTGAAGTTTCAGAAAGTTTGTGCACGAAAAGAGCTAAATTTTACCTCGCAAAGGTTCCCAAGCAAGTTTCGAAATAACTAAACTTCGCGCAATAATTTTTCACAGCTAGAATTATAACTCAGGTATATGTACGTAGAACGATTAACAAAATCGTTTAAAAAGGGGGCATTTGTGAATTTACGCATTTGTAAATCCAAGAGAGGTAAATCTAATTCGTAATAACCTTTTTTTCAAGATCGTAGATTAGTGTCGCATGCACAAAACCGGAGCGAGTTAATATTAGGTCGTCTCATAAGTTCGTTCGCGGTGATATTTACATTCCTCGTCACAATTTATAAACTATATCGATGATTAACGTCTTTGTCAACGAAATAGGAAGAAGTCGTAGAACAAAAGGGCATCTAAATTTTTTCTTAATATTTAAAGGTTTATTCGACGTATAATTTTAAATGGTAAAAGTTAAAACCGGAACGAATTTATGGGACGACCTAATAATTAAATATCCTTTGAAGAATTAGTATTGCATATTTTCCATCAGATACACGTAGCTTTATGAAAATGCAAAGGGTTCATTGAGAAAATGTTAGGTGATGTGTCAGGCCCTTAACACAACATACTTGGAAATATTGCAAAGCGTAAGCATGATGGGAAAGAAATAAATAGAAGATTGAGAACAGTCGAAGAACAGTTTATTATAGACAGTGAATTGTTATCGAATTGCAGACTGAGTTACGTAGTTGAGCTTTCTAACAAGTTTAGAATCTCTATAGATTCGTGTCAAGAGATAATTCGTCATTCTCACATTTTTATAATTTATTAACAAATTATTATCACCGTCCAATTCGCCATAATTATAACAAATATACCAAAGAATTAATCAAATTGATAATATCCTTCTGTGTCTATCAATAGTCACTCGATCATTGAAACTACAACTATTATAACAAATATACCAAAGAATGAAGCAAATTGATAATCTCCTGTGCCTATTAATAGTCACTCGATCACTGAAACTACAACTATTATAACAAATATACCAAAGAATGAAGCAAATTGATAATAATCTCCTGTGCCTATTAATAGTCACTCGATCACTGAAACTACAACTATTATAACAAATATACCAAAGAATGAAGCAAATTGATAATAATCTCCTGTGCCTATTAATAGTCACTCGATCACTGAAACTACAACTATTATAACAAATATACCAAAGAATGAAGCAAATTGATAATAATCTCCTGTGCCTATCAATAGTCACTCGATCATTGAAACTACAACTATTATAACAAATATACCAAAGAATGAAGCAAATTGATAATCTCCTGTGCCTATTAATAGTCACTCGATCACTGAAACTACAACTATTATAACAAATATACCAAAGAATGAAGCAAATTGATAATAATCTCCTGTGCCTATCAATAGTCACTCGATCATTGAAACTACAACTATTATAACAAATATACCAAAGAATGAAGCAAATTGATAATAATCTCCTGTGCCTATCAATAGTCACTCGATCATTGAAACTACAACTATTATAACAAATATACCAAAGAATGAAGCAAATTGATAATAATCTCCTGTGCCTATCAATAGTCACTCGATCATTGAAACTACAACTATTATAACAAATATACCAAAGAATGAAGCAAATTGATAATAATCTCCTGTGCCTATCCAATAATCACTCGATCATTGAAACTACAACTATCAAAAGCAAACCTATACACCTCCAAACATCCCACAAGAACAACCATACTCTTCGACCAAAATAACTTCAAAAGAACAAAACTGCAGAATGCCACAAAAAATAAACGAAAGGAGTGGCATAATCACCGTATTCTCACTTCGCAAGCAACCATCTCGCGACCCAAGCCACGGAAGCAAACAAACAACAACCAACCGCCATTATTATCGCTACGAACCTCTATATCTCTATCGCAACCCCAATCTCGATCTGAGCCTCGTGAAAATTCCTCGCCACCATTTTTCACTTCGTCCTAGTCGTTCTATATGTACACCCAATTGAGAATTTTCCCGCGCACCCAGCGGAAGTAATTAAAATTGCAACGCGTCCAGCATAGCGAAGAGAGAGAAATAGCGAAAGAGAGAGGGGGGCAGAGAGTCAACAAGGGGGATGAAAAATTTCGCGGAACCAGATCACCGCATTCCGCGTCGGATTCCACGTCTGAGATCGCATTTCAGATTCCATCCGTGGCCACACGATGCTTGTACAAACGTTCGTTCGACGCGGCCATGTCCTTTTTCTTCTCCCGTCCTGTCCCCAGTGTCTATACACACGTAGCCGTGCGTGCGCGCATGTGTGTGTGTCTTTCGCGCGGTTTTACGGGCCCGGTTTCCACCCTGTTCGGTAAACGCGGCCGCTGTTTGCACGGCCAATTCTCGCCGCGCGTTTCTTCCACTCGAGAGTCGAATGTCAACCTGGGGGGCCGTGTGTGCCGACCGAGAGAGGATCCGTCCAAGACTCAGACTCCTGCGGGATCGTAAACACACCTGGCCGTGCATACACCCGCCAGATTGCCTCGCGCTCTTCCACTGACTTTCCAATTTCTCCCTTCTTCCGCTCACTTTTCCACTTCTTCCTTCTTCCGCTCACTTTCCCATCTCTACCATCCAAGGATCGCCGCCGAATTTCTTCGTGCCACGATGCCTCGAGGATTCCGCGAGGGTAGTGAGCGAGGAGGTTGCCGATTGTTGGGTGTCGTCTGACTTTCGAATTTCGACCGATTTTCGAATTTTTGTGGTTTTCGAGTGACTGTTGAATTTTCATCTTCTCCGACTCTAATTTCTGCTTACTTTCTTCCAGTGTGTTTTGAAACTCTATCCTCTTCGATTGGTTCTTTAATTTCTGCTTCCTTCACTGACTGTCGCAATTCTCCCTTCTTTCACTGACTCCCGAATTTCTGCTTTCTTCTATTGAGTTTCGACTTTCTCGCTCCTTCGACCGATTTTCGAATTTTTGTTTTATTCGAACGACTGTCGAATTTTGATCTTCTCCGACTCTAATTTCTGCTTGCTTTCTTCCAGTGTGTTTTGAAACTCTATCCTCTTCGATTGGTTCTTTAATTTCTGCTTCCTTCACTGACTGTCGCAATTCTCCCTTCTTTCACTGACTCCCGAATTTCTGCTTTCTTCTATTGAGTTTCGACTTTCTCGCTCCTTCAACCGATTTTCGAATTTTTGCTTCATTTGAGTGACTGTTGAATTTTGATCTTCTCCGACTCTAATTTCTGCTTGCTTTCTTCCAGTGTGTTTTGAAACTCTATCCTCTTCGATTGGCTCTTTAATTTCTGCTTCCTTCACTGACTGTCGAAATTCTCCCGTCTTTCACTGACTCCCGAATTTCTGTTTTCTTCTATTGGGTTTCGACTTTCTCGCTCCTTCGACCGATTTTCGAATTTTTGCTTCATTTGAGTGACTGTTGAATTTTGATCTTCTCCGACTCTAATTTCTGCTTGCTTTCTTCCAGTGTGTTTTAAAACTCTATCCTCTTCGATTGGCTCTTTAATTTCTGCTTCCTTCACTTACTGTCGCAATTCTGCCTTCTTCTACTGAGTTTCGACTTTTTCGCTCCTTCGACCGATTTTCGAATTTTTGCTTTATTCGATTGACTGTCGAATTTTGATCTTCTTCGACTCTAATTTCTGCCTGTCTTCTTCTAGTGTGTTTTGAAACTCTATTCTCTTCGATTGGTTCTTTAATTTCTGTTTCACTGACTCCCGAATTTCTGCTTTCTTCTACTGAGTTTCGACTTTCTCGCTCCTTCGACCGATTTTCGAATTTTTGTTTTATTCGAATGACTGTCGAATTTTGACCTTCTTCTACTGGCTATCGAATTTCTACCGTCTTCTACTGACTATCGAATTTCTGAATTCTTCTACTCAATATCGAATTTTTACCTTCTTCTACTGGCTTTTGAATGTCTACCGTCTTTGACCTACTCTCTAATTTTTGCCTCCTTTCACTCACTCTGTAATTTCTGTCTTCTTCTGCTGATTATCGAATTTCTGCGTTTTTCCACTGACTATTGAATTTCTGCATTCTTCTGCTGACTTTTGAATCTTTACCTTCATCGACTGGCTCTCTAATTTCTGCCTTCTCCTACTGACTTTTGAATGTCTATCTTCTTCGGCTGACTCTCTAATTTCTGTTTCTTCTACTCACTTTTGTATCTTTACCTTCTTCGATTGGCTCTAATTTCTGCTTTCTTCTACTGACTTTTCAATGACTATCTTCTTCTGCTGACTCTCTAATTTCTGCCTTTTTCCACTGATTATCAAAGTTCTGCCTTCTTCTACTGTGTTTTGAAATTCTAGCCTCTTTGACTGGCTCCCTAATTTCTGCTTCCTTCACTGACTGTCGCAATTCTGATTTCTTCCACTGACTCCTGAATTTCTGCCTCCTTTGACTGACTTCTAATTTTCGCCTTCTTGTTCTGACTATCGAATTTTTGGCTTCTTCCATTAGCTTCTGAATGTCTATCGTCTTTGACCGACTCTCTAATTTCTACTTTCTTCCACTGATTGTCGAAATTCTGTCTTCTTTCACTGACTTTCGAATTTCTACCACCATCTTTCGACTAGCAAATTTTTGCCTACTTCTACTGACTTTTCAGTGTTTACTTTCTTTGTCCGGTCTTCTAACTTTTGCCTCCTCTGTCTTACTGTCGAATTTTTTCCTTCTACAGACTTTTTGAATCTCTGCCTTCTACCCTAACTCTAGAATTTCTGCCGTCTCCGGCTGAGTTTCGAATTTCTGCCTTCTCCGGCTGAGTTTCGAATTTCTTCCGTTTCCGACTGAGTTTCGAATTTCATCCTTCTCCGAGTGGGTTTCGAATTTCTACCTTCTTCGATTCACTTTCGAATTTGTGCCTTCTGCGATTAACTTTCCAATTTCTAGCTTTCTCGATGCGGACTCCTTTGCGTGGATTATCTTTAAGTTAAGGAAAACTACCCTTAGTATGATGTTCGTGAAGAAGTTTCGATGAATTCGTATTAATTAATAGTCGTGTTAAGAACGAAGTTAATTTAATCTCCTTTTTAAGAGTTTTTAACCATCAATGCAATTACAGGAAAGAATTTAATGTAAATAAACAATAATATTGCCAAATCATTCGATATCATTGTCGTTATTACAATAATATAAGGAATTAATGATAATAAATTACAGAACGTGTGAAAATAATTCTAGTTACGACATGTTACAATATATCACGATGAAACAAACATTTGCGAGCAAGTTATATAGAATCGGTCCAGCAGTCAGTGTGTTAAGTGATTTCTTTTCGCAATATCTTCGATATTGATGATAGTAGCTTCTGCACCAGACGAAAAGGAATGTCGGAGGCAGCTGTTATATGAGAGAATAGTTCGATTGAAATTCCGAGTGAGGTGCGTTTAAATTATATATTTCCTGACAGATATGATGGCACGTAGTACGTTTGTGAGTTTCCAAATCGAAATTGCGAATTTTTCAACGCACCCTTTCGCGGAAAAATGCGGATACAGTACCTGTCGAATGTTCTTAACCAGTTAACTGTGATTGACGTATACTCGTCATAGAGTGATGCGTAAAAAGTGACGATCATTGGTTACTTGCATTGTAGTTTTTGTGAAAATCAAAACATTTTCTCAAATTTTAGGTTTAGAATGTTTCGAGGCCAGATCGGAATAAGAGGAACAAATAAAAAATATGAAATATTTGAGACAAATTCGCATTTTTCGCGACATAGGTACGCACTCTCAAAAGGGACTGGTTAAAAACACACAGCTAGTCTTAAAATCTCGTCTTGTTTTTCTTTTGGTTGTCTCAGTAACCGAGCTTTCCGCAACACATTTATCATAAAAGCACAATATATACATTCGTTCATAAAATATTTAATTACCAAATTTTTCTGCAGAATTTTGTTACGTAAAAATCTAAATCCAACATAGATACATAACTTAAATAAAAATTATTGGCAGGTACACGCGTGTTTGAAAGCTACTTAGAACAGAGAATGAAACAGCAAACTATCGTTAATGAATTATGCAAAATTAAAACGCGAATTTGTAAGTCTGTTTATAAATAAGCTTCTTTCTGCTACTTTACCTGCCTAGTTGCCATAAGTGTATTTCTAAAAGAGACGTTAAATGGATATTACTTAAATACCTGGTACCATTTCTGTTTTACGAGCAATGCATTATTCAACGTTAAAATCTGTGTCGCTGACGAAACATACAGCTTTAAAAGAAGTTTAACTTTATAATACGTTTCATTAGAAATAATCTACTCCCATATCGCATTCGCTTTAACCTTCTTATAACCCTTCGGTCTTTTACGAGTCTTTCTCATGTGCAAGCACCACCTTTTCCCGATATCTCAATTCGAGCATAAAGAGAGAACGAAGAAACATAAAGTAGTAAATGTATCGAGGGTTTTTAATTATTTAACTTTCGAGTGAGGAAACATGCTTTTTGACCAATTTATTTGCATTTTTTAATCGTCCTCTTCCTCTGTTTAATTTCAAACAACTGTTATTGAAATGGATGATTTTGCATTTAAATTTTAGATTTTCTATTGAAGGTTTTTTTTATAGAAATTTGGAGATTTTTCGTAGTCGGATTTAAACGGAAACGTCTCGAAGGGCATAGCAAGATAACCAATCTTTTATCCTGAAATTTCGGCAAGGAACCGACGTCCGTCCTTTCACAGTTTTTCGATCAAGCTTCATAAAATACCTGCTCGATTCAACCCTCGCGTAATTTCATTTCGATTCAAGCTTTATAAAATATTTTCTCGATCCAAGCCCCATATAATTTTCCTCCCATTCAAATCTTCGTCGTTCCTTTCTTTCTTTTTGATTCAAATCACGTACAATTTTTCTCGATTCAAACCTCGCCAAACTATTCCCTTTTCTTCGTTTAAATCTTGTCAAATTTCTTTTTTCCATTTCAGCTTAACGTTTTCTCGAATCAAACCTCGTATAAATTTCCTCGAATCGATTCTGATAAACTATTCTTTTGATTTAAGCTTCGCAATTCTCATCTCGCTTTGTTTAAATTCACCAAGTTCTTATTCATTTCTTCCCTGTTGATTTAAACCTTGCAAAATATTCACGAGTTCGTGTTTCGTGTCATTCTTTCGCGATACAAACGTTATAAATCATAATTATTTGTATTTCAAACCTGTAATTCAAACCTTGCGTGATTTCTTTCCTTTTCTCAATGCTCGAGAAATCCTTTCTACGCTAAAATCATCGGAGCTTCATTTTCCAATGGAATCCAAAAATACGCAATCGAAAACAGCAAAATTCCCTGAAACGCGACACTCTCTCGCCAAAAACCTTCTCGCAGAAACAATTCCCAAAAGTAATCTCACCTGTCCTCTCCATCGAACCGAATACTCAATGAAACCACTTATGAGAGCCTGAAACGAGCCTAAAACTCCATCGCGATCGCGGGGGCATGATGGGACGTTTGAAAGGGTACATTAAAGCAATTAACTTCACAGCGACGCGTGCTCGCAAAACTTTGCAGCAATTTCTGATTACTAAACGCAACGCATAAATACAGGTTCTACCTTAAGAGTAGTAATAATAACAATAATAATAATAATTAAAATAATAATTTTTTTCAAAAGAAATCGTAAGAATTATTACTGAATTTTCCTTTTATTATCAACGTGCCTATCTTCAATGCTAATTTTACGAATTTTACGAATTTCGTCAAATATATTTGCACATATACATTCATACCTTACATTTGTGTCTAATTGGTTCCAGAATGGTTAAATTCGACGTGTGTGCATTATAAATGAAGAATTGTACGTAAATACATATCGTAGGATGGTATTTTTGGAAGAAACGAGTCTCAAATCGGCAAATGACGGTGCAGCGTCTTACTTTAGAAAAATAAATCAAAAATCGGTCGAGATCGATAGGAAAGGCTATATTCAGCAGCAAGCTTGCCGAATGCTATGGTGTCTGAGAGGAGAGAGGGGTGAAATGCAGGTCAATGGAATTGTAACACTCACCGTGGACGAATCGTGAATCTACAAGGTGACGTAACTTTCACGAGAATAAATCGCGAATCCGCTGAATCATATCGGCCAATTAACGATTGATTGCAGTACGTCATCAAGCTCGACAAAAATAAAATACTCGACAATACAGGGAGGTTTGTGAGTTGAGAAGCTTTGAAAACACCTTGCCAATATAATTCGTGACCGGAACGGACGTGAGTCGTTCGAAGAGAGACGAGAAGAAGCGTATTTTCCGCGCGTTAAAGTTTCGTTATTCCGATATTATTTTCCTGCGTTTAATCAGTTCTTTTAGGTTTCTTTTTCGTTTTCTTGGTGTCTCAAACCGACCCGATATTCCTTTGGTAAAAAGACGGAATACGTACGCGTTATTTCTGGAAACTGAAGACAAAAGAAAACCTGTTTTTGATATTTTATAATATATACATATATGTAGGAATTATTAGGTGGTACACGGAAACGAAAACTTTTTTATAACAAAAATGGTTTATTTAAAATAACTAGACGCTTAACCTATACTTTGCACGCTGACATTAATGACACGCAATTAACATGCCAAACATATTCATACGCTGAAACTTATCTATTGCAGATAATATTAAGTTGGTGCATAGAAATGTCGGATTTTCTAGCGAATGTATGAAACTGCATATCTTTTTTCAAAAACTGTTTATTAAATCAAAATATGCTCCATTCGCTTCAATACACTTTTCCCAACGAAACTTTAAAGCATAGATGCCTGTCTTCAAAAAATTCTGATCTTTGGAATCAATAAACTCTGATATCGAATTTTTTAAACTGTCTTCATTTTCATACTGTTTAGCTCGTAAAAACAGTTCTAAATGTTTAAAAAAATGAAAGTCGGTTGGCGAGAGATCCGGTGAATAGGCTGGGTGCTACAAAACTTCATATTTCAATGGCTCTCGATGAAATCGGGATAGTAACGATGAGCATACGTTCAACCGATCCAGCTTATTTCGCTCAGTTAGTTCGTGCGGTACCCACTTATCCATTTTCTTCACCTTGCCAATTTCAGAAAGACGTCGCAATATTGTTGTATGGTCAATTTTCATCCTGGTAGCCTGTTCCCTCGTGGATACAGTTGGATCCGCTTCCACCAATGCCTTCGGATCATCATTTTTCACAGACGTTTTGGGTCTCCCACGCGGATCATTTTGTAGCGAAAAATCACCGGACCTAAATTTTTCAAACCAACGCTGCACTTTTCGATCATTAACTGTATTCTCCCCAAACGCTTGGTTTATGTTGCGTGCAGCTTTTGCAGCATTATTACCAAGTTTATACTCGTACAAAAAAATTATACGAATATCGTTTAGATTCATATCGGTAGAAAATTCAAATGAAATAACAAAAGGGAACACTTTCGAGAAAATCTCCTTTGTTGAAATGTGACTCTGGCAATGGACAGTACGACTATAAACGAGGTTATGCCAAAACCAAAAGTATAACGAAAACAGGAAGACAAACGTTCGCATGTAAAAAAATCCGACATTTCATATGCACCAACCTAATATTTCAATTGTTATTTCAATATATATATTTCAATATTTCAATATATCGCTAAATAGAAAATTCATCGTGTTGCCACGGACAATCCCGGTAAAATTGGCGTGGCATTCAACTTGGTAAGAAAATGAAGGAAAGAAAATTGATTTTTTCCGATCTCCTAGACCACGAAATCTCTTTAAGCGACGCCTTAAGCTGTCCTTTCAGCGCAAATCGTAATTGTCCTTTCGGTGAGAGCATCGGCGTCGTTTTACCAGAGAGGCACGTGCCCTGCTACCCAGCGTGCAACGGTACAAACGCGAATGCATTATCCGCGCGTGCAAGGCGACGCCGGAACGTATCACGCCCGACTTCCGTTCTAATTGGATCTTCCGGCACGTTTCGTCCGACGCCTAACCGTTTCATAATTAATTCATAACAAACCGATACGTCTTGTCCCCGAACATGATCGAACTCTGATCAATCTTCCTCTCTTACTTTCCTAATTGTTCGAATCGAATGATCAAACTGTTACAACGAAAATGACGTTACTCGTTTTCTGTCTTTTTCGAAGTTCTTCGCTCTTCTACAAGATCAATAATCTATCAAATTGCATAAAAATTGTGAAACTGGTACTTCAAAGAATCTAGAACACCATGACACTTTCACAAAATGTTAGAATTTATTTTTGGCCAGTTTCTAAGGTCTTCTGATCCACTGTGCATTGCAACGAATGACTGAAGAGATAGAGGATTAGGATTTCCAAAAATCAGCGTTCAAATATTCAATACTTTCGTTTATTATTAAATGCAAATCTAAATTTGACGCAGTGAAACCTTTCCGATTGAAAGCATTTAATATTTAATGTTCCATCGCGGGATAGTAAAAGAAATTCCGAAGAGAAATTGTATTCAGAGGGATATTGAACTTCGGGGGTTAATTTCACCCGAAAGAAATTTCNGATAGTAAAAGAAATTCCGAAGAGAAATTGTATTCAGAGGGATATTGAACTTCGGGGGTTAATTTCACCCGAAAGAAATTTCGTGCCCGAAAAAACTGTTCTATGTATATCTCGTTGCGCTCTGCATATACACGGAGTTTAATTAAAAAGAATGGATAAAAAAGAGACACAATGATTGTGATATAACAGGAAAGCATAGACATTGAAATTTGGAAATAAAAGGTCACGGAAAAAATTGAAAATTTCTTACAGTATCACCGATATTATTAGAATAGATAAAAAAGAGACACAATGATTGCGATATAACAGGAAAGCATAGCCATTGAAATTTGGAACTAAAAGGTCACGGAAAAAATTGAAAATTTCTTACTCCGTGGTACCGATATTATTATAAACTATACAAACGTATATTTAAAAATAATCGAAGATTTGTTAATCGTAAAATGGATATAAAAAGTAACATATGCATCGCAGAAGATCAATCAGTTAAAAACTATATCGATAAACCTTGAAGAATTCTGAGAAATCCGAGACTTCAATATACACGATATTTACCACGTGTATCATAAAATTCCATTATTTATTCGGGTAAAATTATTGGGCACCTCGAGAGCATGGAACAAAAGCGTTAAATTAATTTTATAGACCATTACTCTAATCTAAACCAAATGCATCGAGATGTATCACCGAAACAGAACGAGGACGATAATTTATTCGGCATAAATCAGCATCGAACGAAACTAATCTCCTTAGCTATTGTTAAATTCCGACGTCCAACGATACAAACATAATTCCATTCACGGATAAGTCATATCTCGCCGGTGGATTAAGCGCAAAGTTCATCGGACGGAACTCTATTCTTTCCTTCTTCCCGAATTTTCCCGCCGTTTCATCGACCGTGTGTTTTCCCTCGTCTTTCAAGTAGAGAGACCTGATCGTCGTCGGGCAGGAATTAAGCGAGCAAGTTGAAATTTTCATCGGTAATCTGACGTGTAACGCAACGTCATTAACGCAGTTACCGTGATTTTAAGTTCCGAAGAGGGCGATTTTAAATTTGCACGAGACAGAATCGAACAAAACGGTGGATGCATAGGGTAATTAAGTTTCCCTCGGGACCACCGAGTATCCTAATTCTCGCTGGGAAATGACAACCGTCCGACTCGAATCAACGTTCGAACATCATCGCTAAATTAACTAGAGAGTATTCCCGACAATTCTCCGCGCAACGAGAGATTTTAAAGTTCAACCAAGAATCGGAGGGGGTACGGTGATGTTCCAGGAGAGAATAGACCGTCTTAAAATGAAGGTATTTTAAGAGAAAATAGATCGTCTTAAAATATCAGCTGAGAATCCTTGAAGTTCGATTTATCGTGATACGGAGAACGTATAAGTAGCGAGAACCTTGTTTTATAACGAATCGCTGATAGAACAAAATTACGAATTTTATTATAATTTATAATTTTATTCTGATTTTATTTTATTAA
>NIJG01000123.1:9639417-9666047 GCA_002201625.1 Euglossa dilemma | reverse complement strand
TTAAATTTCACGAATTCAAAAATTATTTATCCAAAAGTTTTGTAATTTCTAACCAATCTAACATTTTGGGCCATACACGAGCCGCTACTACTCACATAACGAACCTATACTTTCTCACTTTAATATCTCGTATAATCCAAAATTCTCATGTAAAATTCGACATCTCAATATTCCTGTATAGGCCTCAGAATTAAAAATTTCCCAAGCCCAAAAGTTATTTTTCCAAAAGTTTTGTAATTTCTAACCAATCCAACACTCTGGTCCATACTCGAGCCACTACTACTCACTTAACGAACCTATTTTATCACTTTATTATCCCATATAATCCAAAATTCTCATTTGAAATTCGACATTTCGATATTCTTATACAATTCCTGAAATTATAAATTTCCCGAACCCAAAAGTTATTTCTCCAAAAGTTTCTTAATTTCTGAACAATCCAACACTGTGGTCTATACTCGATCAAAGTAACAAACATACTTTCCCACTTTATTATCCCATATAATCCAAAATTCTCATTTGAAATTCGACATTTCAATATCCTTATGCAATTCCTGGAATTCTAAACTTCCTGAACCCAAAAGTAATTTCTCCAAAGGTTTCGTAATTTCTGACCAATCCAACACTGTGGTCTATACTCGATCAAAGTAGCAAACATACTTTCTCACTTTATTATCCCATATAATCCAAAATTCTCATTTGAAATTCGACATTTCAATATCCTTATACAATTCCTGGAATTCTAAACTTCCTGAATCCAAAAGTTATTTCTCCAAAGGTTTCGTAATTTCTGAACAATCCAACACTGTAATCTATACTCGATCAAAGTAACAAACACACTTTCTCACTTTATTATCCCATATAATCCAAAATTTTCATTTGAAATTCGAAATTTCAATATCCTTATACAATTCCTGGAATTCTAAACTTCCTGAACCCAAAAGTTATTTCTCCAAAGGTTTCGTAATTTCTGAACAATCCAACACTGTGTTCTATACTCGATCAAAGTAACAAACATACTTTCTCACTTTATTATCCCATATAATCCAAAATTCTCATTTGAAATTCGACATTTCGATATCCTTATACAATTCCTGGAATTCTAAACTTCCTGAACCCAAAAGTTATTTCTCCAAAGGTTTCGTAATTTCTGATCAATCCAACACTGTGTTCTATACTCGATCAAAGTAACAAACATACTTTCTCACTTTATTATCCCATATAATCCAAAATTCTCATTTGAAATTCGACATCTCGATATTTCTGTATAATCCGTGGAATTCAAAATTACACCTAAACCCAAAAATCTCGTGATTTCCAACGTAACTGACACGTTAACCCACATTTTAACCGTTATCACATGGATAGTAAAAGCCGCAGTAGTTATATCGAAGACACACGCGGCGTTAACTGGATCCGGAAGCAACATCCGACTGACTTACTCGCAACGATCCATATAACAACCGTACACCCGGTTCTCGTTCATTTTTACGAGTGTCTAAGACAGCGTTAATGACGCGAGATTTCATTGGGCCACGCTCGAGGGAAGAATCTCGCCGGGCCTTCGCGTCTTCCCTCTTTTCGTCGCATCGTTTTAATGAACACTTTTATGGCCGCGGTTTCGTCTCGCTTTCACGCGACTCGGGACTTTCGTGGAGATTATACTACACAGGATTTAGCTGTTAATTAACGAGGACGGACGATCCTCGGGGCTCTAAAGCCATTATTGCCGGAGAGACTTACTCCGTCACTTTCTTATTCCTCTCGTTGCCTCTCAGACGTACTCGGGACAGATTCACGCCGATTGCACTGTTCTCGCGATCACAAGAACCACCGTTCTGCTTACTATCGCGAGGAGAAAACGGGGAAAAGTGGAAGGCAAGAGCGGAATAAAAATAATTCTCCGCGGACTTCGGATGGAAACCCGGCGGAATTCTTCTGCTGTGCCCGAGCACCCTTCTTATCCGCGCCATTGATCTTACCCGGTGATTTTTACGTTTTTACGACATCGTCATTAACCCTTTCAAGCTGTTAACCTGCGTGCATAGGATAGCCTACAGGAAACTGCAATACCCGTACCAAGTGTCTCCTTTGCCTTCAGCGATATTGCAGAATTTTTACCAAGTGACTCGATGCTTTTAAAACGAGCGAAACGAAATTTCTTTTTCATCATGCGTTGTCTTTTAGCGCGTATACGAAGTGCTTTTTAATTTCAATCTACATAAGACGTTAAATTATCTACACGTAATGTAGATAATTTGACGATATCGCAAAAAAATTGAAATTTGTATAAATAATTATTGAAAGAAAATTCAAATTTCTCTTGTATTAAGTATGAACAATTTTATTATATCTCGAGTAAATTAATTAACGCTTTGATACGATGTAATTTTTATAGGAGAGAAAGAATATATGTCGATAATTTTTGTAGATTAGTAATTAACGGTGAATTAATTTTTGCAAATTAAACGATATCTGTATTTTTGTAAACAAGGGGTATATTAATAAAAGATTGTATTTAGAACCGAGGTTTACGTTCNCAAAGTTGCCCGAGTTAAAACGCTATCTACCTTAAAAGACAGAAGGTTATAAACCCAGCAATTCGTTTAATGTTTATTAGTCTACGGTACAAACTCGAAAGCTTAACTTTCGCGAGACAACCAGAACGAACAAATGCTTATTCAACATCGTATATCAATATAAACATAAACTGCGGCTATTTATATGCAATTCAATCATAAATAACGATAAAAACAAAAATATTTCTTAATCGTGACGTTGTGTATCCCTGATTTTATTCTTCTAATAAGACGCTATAAACGACAAAGTGTAATATAATTGCATTTAAAGATGATAGATTCTCTTAAATATCGTATATCGATATAGCTATGTTACAACGACATATTTAAATTCAATTCGAGATAAAAATAATTCTTAACCCTTTGCTCTTTAAGATTTTTTTCAAAGCAATGCTACAGTAAGCTTTTTTCACGTTTTGATAAGCTTAATGATACTTATTATACTGAAATAAACGAAGAAAAGCACGGGTTTGCGTGAGAAATGAACGAAAGGAACTATTTGATGTCAATATTTATTTTTAATTAATTATTTTTCATACAAGTATCGTCTTTTATTCAACATTTAAGTTATAGAATTAAAACAAATAACTGAGAATTATCTCTCGAGTACAAAGGGTTAATTGCAACGTTGTCTATCCCTAATTTCATTCTTCTATCGCACTATTCGAATAGTAAATTTTAAGAAATAAAGTTCTATTACCCAAATATAACATACGCTATAAATAACAAAGTACAATATAATGAAAAAATTATAATTTATATAATTTAAAAATTGCAGATTCTCTTAAACATCATATATCGATAAAACTGTGCTCCTACAATAAAAATAAAAATATTGATTTCATTCTTCTGCCATACTGTTCTTCGAGTAGTATATTTTTGAAAATGAAGTTCTATCGCCCTTATATACCACGCTATAAACGAAAGAATGCGATATAATTAAATTTAAAAATTAGAGATTCACTTACACATCGTATATCGATATAACAGTGCTTCTACGATAAAAATAAAAATATAGATTTCATTTTCCTGCCATACTGTTCGAGTATTATATTTTAAAAAATGAAGTTCCACTAGCCGAATATACCACGCTATAAGCGATAAAATGCGATATAATTAAATTAAAAAATTAGAGATTCACTTACACATCGTATATCGATATAACAGTGCTCCTACGATAAAAATAAAAATGTAGATTTCATTTTCCTGCCATACTGTTCGAGTAGTATATTTTAAAAATTGAAGTTCCACTAGCCGAATATACCACGCTACAAGCGATAAAATGCGATATAATTGAATTTAACACTAGGTTTACGGACGTTTTTTATATACTTATTTTTACGAACATCCAATAAATTTACCGGTAAAGGAAACCACGTATTTTCTTTTAAAAACAAACGATGAGTTTAATTCGAAAACACTCGCAATATTAATAGATTTCATATAGGTTAATTAAATTGATTAATATTTTATAATTGGAGCAACTCACCCGTCAAATTGACGGGTCCGGTAAACCTAGTGTTAAAAAAAAAAGACTCTTTTACCACCGACTTTAAATCAAGACGTAATAGAATACCTTCGACAAACGTGGCTCAATCTGCTCTCAGAGTCTCGGTATCCATAATCTTCGACCCATCTGGACATTCGCCTAACTCACTAGCGCCAGCCGATCGACTCACTATCGCCGGGCAATAACGTCTACGCTGCCGAAAAACCTCGGAACGCTATCAAACACCGGGCGACCGTACCGAACAACCTGAAATCCCAGGACGAGTGGGAAAATAAAGCAGCACGCGGAGGGGAGAGAAAAAGTCAGGGCTCGCCGCGGAATTTTCGTTTGAACGTGGACGATTCGCGTGGAAAAATAAAAAGCCCGGAACACGCCCCGTAATCCCGGGGATGCCACCGGGAACGGCCGGCAAACATTTATTCCCGGCCCGGGGCCGGCGGTTTTTCACGCGGATGGAAGCGTGGCATCTTCGTCGAATTGCGGTTTAAAAAGGGAGCGAAAGACCGGGAGGAAATGGATAAATCAGCCGGTATCGGCGGAGCATCTGGAAACCGGAGAATTGCGGCCATTCGTAACAAAACGAAGGCGCGAGCTTCGAAACGACGATAACTTTGTCACGCCGGTGGTCTCGTTACGCTCCCCGAATCCGCGGCTAACGTATAAATACGACCTGGTTCGAGCGTTGCTTCAATAGCTTTGACGATTAAACGCGATACCATCCCGCTTTCTTACCGATGCTTCGCTAAGCCCGAGTTTGATTGAAAGTCGACGAGTTCCTTCATTTTCCCGAGCTCTGCCTCGCGATAGCTCATAGCTAGATCGAATGTGCAGAAATGGGTACAACGGGAATAGAGCTTCCACTTTTTCTTAACATTAGATTTACGGGACCCGTCAATTTGACAGGTTATTTACGGCGATTATACAATATTAATAGATTTAATCAACGTATATAAAATTTTTTAATATCGTAATTGTTTTTAAATTAATCTCATGGTCTTATCTCTGCAGAAAATACGTAGTTTTCTTTACCCGTAAATATTACGGGTCTCCATGAAGATAGGTATTCAAAATCGTCCGTAAACCTAGTGTTAAAAATACGAAAATGTTGGGTAAATAATCGAAACGAAGTCTCTTTAACCTTTTAGGTACGATGTGCCACTATAGTGACTTTTCAAAATAATACCAATTTGGATGGTTCGACACTATAGTGACTTTTGTCGATACCACGATTTTAAACGGTATTATACGTTTTTCTCTTTATTTCTCATTTATTTTTCCTATAATTTAATTTAGATTTAGATCAGTTAGAATTCTATTTCCATGTAATATCATAGTGGAAATCCTGATGAACGGTTTTTGTGCCATCCGCGTCCAGGCGTGGCGTACCTAAAAGATTAATAAATAATAGTAGTTTATTGAAGATAATAGCTAATCGTCCCTTAACAAAGCTTACAATGCTCGCGATAACTCATAGTTAAATCAGACGTACAAGAATGGACACAACGAGGATAGAGCTTCCCCCTTTTCTTAAAAATATCGTAGAATTTTTCTGCTGGACGAGCCTAAATTTTTGGTAGAAATGTTTGATGAACAATGGAAACGAAGTCTTTTTAATAAATAATAGTTGTTTATCAAAAATAATAGCTAATTGCCTCTTAACAACTGACACTCACAAGCGAATATTAATACTAGAAGAGCTCTAAATATTAGATCGTATATTATACTTTCCTTACGTATCCTAAACAATCTAGATATTTCCTTTTTTTTCTTTTTCTTACGTAGCCTAAACATTCGGCGTTATTATAGACTTTCTCTTAACACTCTTTTTACAATCTCTTTTCTCATACCCTCTCGAAACTCTTCAATACTCTGCAGACACTGTCGTAACACTCTTCTTAATTAATCTTCTTAATTAAACCCATTCAGACCACACATTAATCTATAAACTAAACCATTAATTTAAACCATCTCAATCCATTATCGCATTAATCCAAACACTCGCATTAATCAATCACGTTGACAATTATTGGGTCCACTAGTACCACCTATTAACATAAATCTATGTAAGGTTATCGAAATAGAGAGGAAAAGGACGTTAGATTATAAAATACATTTATTACGAGCTAAATCGAAATTAAAAGTGAATTGAAAGTGACCATTGCTGCTAATAACAATTCCACTGATTCTTTTTACACTGTCCTATTCGACTGTAACTCTTTCGCTGTTCTCCTGTATCACTGCCCGACCCTATAACTTCACGACTGCCCTAGCCTCGTAGTTCAGCCACCTTTTATTCGTTCACACACACTTGTAAGAGTTTATCTGTAAGAGTAGCGAGCAGCAGAGGCCGATAAAGCGGCGTGTGTTTGAATTTGAACCCTACACGAAGCGGCGAGTCGTTTGATTTTCGAGGCTGCATTAAACAAAGAACGACCAACGATAAAAAACGGATCGAGGAACGGAAGCTAGGTAGTATTTTATCGCAGAAAATATACAATAATAAAAACAAAAGCAAAATTTGATAAATCTAGCGTTCTCTTCTTCATCATACCACTCTAATTACAAGAATTTTATTTCTATTGAAAACGATTGCAATTTATTTAGGATCATATTATTGGACGACAATGATAATTTTAATACATAATATAAACATCAAAAATAACGTAATAATAATTTAAATGATAGTTTTAATGCCTAAAACATATATAGCAAATATATTTCCCACATATCGTTGATAATCCGTGTAACGCATGCTAATACACGCTTAACGCGATAAAATTCGTACGCGAATCGTTATTTTCCAGCGAATTAAACGTTTATAAATGAAATCCGAAAGTATTCGTATGCTTTGATAACAGACACAAGATAATTCGTGTACGCAATGAACTGAAAAGAACCTGCACTTGACATCTGTTGTGTTACACCATTACGGAATAAAATACAAGCGATCTACTAAAAAGGACGAAATTAAAATTCATTTAATAAAATACAACAGACATAAACAGACCTGTACGTGCGAATAAGAAGTACATTTTCACCGCAAACAACGAGTGCAAAGATTTGACGACACCGTTACTACAATTAACGCGACACTACCACAAACGAACACACGCGATGTTTGATCATCGCATTAACCTATTTCGTCTCTAATATTCCACATGTACATTCGCCCAAAGAATTCGCGATAATTCGCGAAACGCCGAAAAGCATTGCAATTAATTTGTCGATTAATTCGTCTCATTAGCATTCAGTCAACGCTAAACATATTGTGTAATGACCTTTTTTAACCACTTAACACTAAACCTACCGCGGTCAAATGACCGATAAATAGAAAAAAGGAGAAGCTTTTAGAAATGGAATAACAGGAGACATCGAGAAAATAACTATACATTTATTGGAAGAAAAATCGCGAAAACGAGTGATTAGGGTGATCACGTAAAACGTTGTATTAGGTCGTCCCATAAATTCGTTCCGGTGTTTACTTTTACCATTTAAAATTATATGTCGAATAATCCTTTAAATATTAAGAAAAAATTTAGTCGCCCTTTTGTTCTATGACTTCTTCCTATTTCGTTGACAAAGACGTTAATCATCGATATCGTTTATAAATTGTGACAAGGAATGTAAATATCACCGCGAACGAACTTATGGGACGACCTAATATTTTAACTCTTTGAGGCATAGGATTTCAGAAAATAAACTAGACCCATGTGACATGGAATTTTATTGCGTTTAAATTAAAGAAAATTGGTATTATTTATTAGCAAAGTATCTCAATTTGTTATTATAGGGTGAGATTTAAATAGAGCCACGGTGTATATATACATACAGCTATTGCAATAATTCGAGGTGTTTATAAAAATGTCTAAAAAACCATGAATTACCGTGCATCGAGAAGATGGGACATTTTTAACCCCACCGTGCCCCAAAAAGTTAAATGAATGTTCAAAAAATGGTGACTTAGACCGTGGTAGGTTTAGTGTTAACATACAATGACTTTTAACCCCTAACCAAAACCTACTGTGGCCTATATGACTTTTTTTTAACCCCGTAACATACTATGATGAGTTAGACTCCTCATTTATTTCAAGGATCGTCTTTGACTTCGATAAATATTTCTCTCCATTGTATATCAAGAGATAAATTTTATGAATCAATCTTGTCAATAAAAATCTAATATTTTTCAAAAATTTTATTATTTTTTTCATCTTCTATTCTCTAGTCAAACTTGGCGAAATAAAATAGTATTTTTCAATTGTATCGAATATATTTAATTTGTATGTCAAGAGGTTAAAACTGTCATTCGAAATTTCGCATTCAACGTTATAGTACAAGTCTTACAGTTCAATTCCTTTCTTTATTCCATTTCTTTTAAGGATTCTACTGCTTTTTCATAAAACCACCAGGACAATATGTCGTAATCAAAGAATTTATAATTTCATTTAGTTCAATGAAATTAAACACTAAAAATAATTTGAGAAATTAAATTATAGTACAAGTCACTTACCTTCGCCATTTTTTTTCCAATATTCGTGCAATTCCTTTATTCCTTTTTTTAAGGATTCTACTGCTTTTTCATAAAACTATCGGGGTAATATCTCGTAAGCAAAGAATTTATATTACACTAAAAATAATTTGAGAAATTAAATTTAATAGTTTTACAATTTGTAATAAAAAAAAAATTGAAATAATCAATACACATAGCCATGCGGCAGTTAGTATTGCTTTTGCTTGGAAAAATACTTTAATCCGTTTGCAATCACCACTTTCCTCTAACTGCGTGCATGGATTCAATGTTTTGTTTTTATCCACAAAAAACTAGCATATTTGTGCTTTGGTGATAATAACCAGGAAGATTCCGCGCATATATGTCTTTATAATGCAAATGGGTTAAGGTTAACATCATCCTAGGTTCATTCAAACACATTCGTTCCATTATTTTTCGTTGATCTTCACATTTGAACGTACTATGAACCAAGTACCCTGTATATCGTCACTAGGTCGTTCTCAGTTATCGGCGGTTAGTGAGATATAATTCACCAATCACCATAATAATAATAATAATAAGCACCACTTACACGACACACACCAATCACGACCACATCAGAAACTATAAAACACTCGAAATCACCCGAAACCAGTTAGTTCCAAACCAGTCAAAACACGAGTCAAACAAACGACAGTTACACAGTTACACTAAACCCTGCAAACATTTGTAAATCCCTGTAAATAAACTCTAGTTAATTTTGAAACAGTTTGCGTTCGTAAAAGGGCGCAGACCTCGTCCGAATACCTCGCTTTCAAAATTTTCAGACAGAACAACGTCTTGTTTCCTTGCTTCTATGTGTATATTACAAGAGTTCTCTTGATTCTCTCTCGTTCTTACAATTTCTAATCCTCTCATACGGAGTCGTAATTGGTTTGTACAATTCTCTATTGCCTCCTCCTCCAGGTATAAGGCCAGAAACAAAGTTTCCGTGCCTTCGTGTCTTTACACAGACCCGTTAATTCGTCAATTATAGAAGAAAAATGAGGTTTCAGGGCTTAACGCACCCTTCGCTCAGCTACCCTCGGTCCCACTGTATTTCAGAGCTGCGTGCACGCTTACTGCAATCCGCGCGAGGGAACGAGTTAAACGCAGGACGCAGCGAAACGAGATCTCGGGCCTTATAAAACGCGTTATTCTCAGCGACAAAAGAAAAGCGGCCGCGAGCGCTGCGGAACAATGCAATTCGTTTCACGCCGTCCCGTCAATTAGTTTCCGGGATATCAAGTCCGAAAGCGTAAAAGCGTAGCGCGACGGGCATGAATGACAATTGAAACGGCGTAACCCGGTTTTCTCCGCGGAGGAACGCAGGTTGCGTAGTGGAACACGGTTGGAAAAAAGCGCCGACACGGCAACCATCGTTGACCATCGCTTCAGCGCGGAAACTCGCGGCGGATCGCAGAGGGCGCGCGCGCGAGTGAGACGCGCAGATGGCGCGACCGAGATAGCGACCCGCTTCGGGCCACGGTGCGCTTTAATCGACGATGTCTTTGTAACGGTACGTCGTGTTAACATGCAACTGCGAGGGTTTTAAAACTGATGCTCCACGTTTTCCACGGTGTCCGGCATGACGAACTGTCGCTATGAGTTATCGCGGAATTCGAAACTGTGAAAGTGTTTTACAGGACAGAACGGCTGAATTGCTTCTGGATTCGGTTGATTGATCGCGATGGGCACAAGTATTGGGGTTACGGGATGATTAATGACGCAATGGGCCGAGGCGGATGAGTCGCACGATGGTGCAAGTCGGTTAAAGAATTGTTCCACGACGAAAATTCCAAGGGTTTCGCGAAGTTTTGCAGTGTTTCCCTTTCGCGAGGTTCGAGGGAATATTAATAATTGTGTATTGCGAATTGATGAGTGCATATTTAATAGTTAACGAGATATTTTGCTTCCTTTGAAGGAACCGCATCGCGTTACGCGAAACCTTTGTTCGCGTTGAATTCCCATTTTCGTGTTACACGTAGGAAATTTTCGACGTATAGGAGAAAATTTCTCGGGAATTATCGAATTTTAACTCAAGAATTATTAATTTATTCTGGTAATATTACATATTACCGATGATATCAGTAGATCAAAATATTATTTTTTGCATATTTAGCACTACCAAATAAACATATTTAACATCTACTAAATAAAAAAAATGGTCTACCTTAAAAAAAATAAAAGAAGATATTGAAAACTTGAATGAAATATTTTTAAATTTTCAGCTTAAATATTTTAATAAATATTTTAATTTCCAGCTAACAAGCTTACAAGCTCTTTCTCAGCAATTATCAATTTCCAACGTGTTAATAACACTTATCTTCACCAAAAAAGTCTATCAAAATACACAACTTTCCGTTCACTCGAGTTATGTTTGATACCCATATTTCTCGTTTTTCTCTAAAAATTTTGAACTCCGAATCCGACGTATGAGTGCTTGGGTTTGCATTTACGAAACCGAGCATTTCGCGAGCAACCTATTACGTGTACACGCTTGCATAGGAAAACACGTAAACCCGGGGGAATATAATCGGGCTTTAATAAAAAGCGCCGCGCCCTAATTAAGGACGCTTTGTTGATTCGCACAACGTCTGCATGCCGCGGCAAATCAGTGGAAAACGAAGTGCTATCGAAGAAGCATTATTAAGTACACTTATTATCTCGAACTCCGCGGCTCCGAATTCCACAACTCGGAGCTATCCGATTTCCAAGCGTTAAAACACTCCAACTTCCAGCTCCGCGGGGCCCTCGAATCCGCCCAACTCCGCGTGCTTCAAAAAACTTCGAAGGTTAGCAAAATCGCCGCGCAAATTCATCAAGAACGCACAAACGGGCCAATTAATTACTCGTTCCTCTCGCACGTCCGTTCCGCGTGCCTCGACCACTAACAAACTAATCAAATCCTGCTTAAACCAACCTTCCATCCAATTGTTCGAGATCGCCGTTGCCCTAATTTCGAGACACCGTTAAGGTAGCAGAGTCGTACAGACCTGGTTTTAGAATTTTTATTTCATTTTGCTACGATTCGAAGAGATACAAGGGTGAAACGAGTATTCGAATGTTAAAACATAGAATGAATCAGAATTTGTAGTACAATCGAGTAAAGGACGATTCTACGTGAAGGAAGAAAGAAATCGAAGAAAGAACATTTTTTTTCATTGGAAGTTTCGTAGTCGGGAAAATTGATTTTGATCGTTTGTCGAATACGCTGATATACTGATGGTCCATAGCTAACGATAAGTGCAATATTCTAAATTGGTCTTTGAAGACTGAATCACAAGCATTTTTATTGTAATACGACAATTGGTAATATTGGTCGGGAAAATTTCGAAGGATCCATAATATTCTGAATTGACGTGAGATAAAAGGATACATTATATAAAAGGACTTGAAGAACAGTAGAATGAGTAATTATTGTAGTTGTCTGCCCATAAATAGGAAAACTATGAATACAATGCGTAATCCACGTTGGACACTTGCATCATCGTCTGTTGAATAAAATAAGGAGTAAATAATGGATTCAATGAAACGTTTATTTGTAATCGAGGATCACTCGAGTATTCGAATGCGATAGTGTTAATTGGACAGTGAAAGACTTTAGCACTTATATTTTGGTAAAGATCATGGTGTTCGTTTCTCTTTCAATTAATCCAAAATTAATACGTTGATGATACGCGTTTATATATTTTAATTCCACTGATACGATTTTGAAAAATCCCTTTGTTGCTTATCAATTGAATATATCTGTTCTAATTATTTTCTTACGACTATCCTTTAACCACAGTATTATAATAATAAATAGTACTTACGTTTGCTCGAACCAAACACCATACGATAGATTGGAGACAACCTTAGGTAGACCCCCCTGAATTCATCACAAAAATTTCTGTAAATAATAAAAATACCAAATTAACACATTGAATACAACACACAGCTGCGATCTATTTGTCTCTGTCTGCTATAAACCCAATGTATCTTGTGCCTGTTGAAAAAGAAATTATAAAGGTGCAGAAAGTTAACTTTTGACCTGTTTTTAATCTTAATATTGTCAATCTTACAGTCGGACCTAATTCAAATGAAAAACACTATATAGTGAATTCCCATGCACTAATGCATCCTAAACGAAAAGTTCAGTGTCAGTCCCCACTTGACAAATTGTTCACCGGTCACGAGTAAACTCGTGATCTCCGCTTTTGTTTCGCGTCAGCTTCGTTCTTTAGCTAATATTTAGTTAATAAAACCCGTCAAACCATATCTACTTTGCTATAAAAACGAAATTTTGAAAGAAACTTCATTTCCATTCCGAAGAAATAACCGGTGAAATGAGATAAACTTTGAGAAGAACAGCCAGTCAACAATGTGTTAATAGAAAAATCGTACATACAAGAGAGTGAATCAACAAAAACATAGACCGATCTAACCGAGTCACAGAGACATCACTGTCTCCCAAAAATAAAACACGTGCAAACCCGGCGATATCTCAATCTACGCGATCGAAGAGTTTACCACATGAAGACGTAGAAACTCTAAAACGTAGATATCGTCGGAGGAAGTAAAGATCCACCGATCTCTCGATGAAAAGTTGTGTGACATCGCGAGTTAGCACTCGATATCTGGACACTGGCAGCGTGTAACTGTCCAGAGCGTGTAGGACGCGTCGGAAGCAACCGAGGGAAGAGCGAAAATAAGAGAGCTCCTCTGACCCATGGAGTACCGGATGAAAGGCCATGGGAGAGAGAGAGAGAGAGAGAGAAAGCTGATGAAAAGCGTCGCGGAGCGAGTTTCGACGCGGCCACGTAGCGAAGACCCCGAACGAAAGGCTCGTCTTTATCTCGACCCTTTCGATACCGCCAAGCGAATCGAGCTTCGACCGATTCCTCGTTTCCTCCTGGTTTCGGCTTTTGTGCCTGCCGGGGGCTTGCTCCCTTTAATTAGAGCTGTTTCCACGCGCGATACCGCTCGACCAAGCCCCGTTTCCACCGATCCGCCTTTTCTTCTCCGTTCCCGTGCCCACGCTTTCTTCCTACGCGTGCTTCCCCGGGAACAATGCTTCCACGGACGCGAGATAGTGAGCATTGTTTCCGTGGGATTTCAGGTGTTCCGGAAGTTCGTCGGATACGGATCCGTCGAGGGTTCGCCGCGAGATCCGTTGCGAGCGAGCACGTCCAGGTCGTGTAATGAAATCGTTAACTGATCAGGCACATGGATAGCCGCAATGGGATTGACACGGTTCCGTTTGACGCGGCAGCCCGTTCGGGTGTTATGGTGGTTGCTGCTAGGATGGGTTGCGCCGTTGGGAATCACGATCGGCCGGAGATTCGCAGAAGTTTCGACCAGGAGTTCTAGATTAAGTATGCATAATGCCTGGTATGAGTTTAGTGCGCTGGTTTTTGCGCCTTATCGAGCGAAGATCGATAGATGGCTAAAGTGCTGCGAGATCAAAAGCCCCAAAGACTACTTCGAGTTGCAGCAGTCCTCTCGCTCAGACCTGTTGAGTCTGTGTTTCTTGAATATAGACGGGACAGGCATGAACACTCGCTTGGGAGACACATCTGACAAGGATACATCCGAGATTTTCGCCAGATCTTACCCTTAAGTGACAACGATAAACCTTGATGGTTTATCCGAGTAGATATGTCTAGCTTTGATTGGTAGACGATTTGTGAAGATTCTTTTAATTGCGATTATTTAAGAATTGTAGGCGGAATTTATAGATGGTTATTTATTAGGGAATTAGAAGAATTTTTCTCAATAACTCAGTCTGCGATTCAATGGCTACTCTCTGTCAACAGTTCTTACACAATTCTCTATGATTAACTTCTTCTTTAACTTTATATTTTCTTCTGACGTTTCACTTAACCAATTAATGTGACCAAATATGGTCATTTCCAAGGTCTGACACATCGGTTAGAGTTTTCCGGATTGTCCTGAGCTTTGCACCTTTGTAAAGCTATGTGTACATGCTGCAAAATATACGATACTATGTAATTAGTATCAAAAATATTTAGGATGAATGTCGGCACAAATGACGGATAAATCTAAACAATTATTAGTGCGAACAATGAGTGGATGTTTAGGGTAGGTTATTAGCGAATAATTTTTTTGAGCGAAAACTTGTGAGATTTTTGGAATACTTAATATGAACGTGTAATGTGTATGAGTGAATAAAAGGTGACTGAAAATTCATTCATAGTCTTCGGAAAAAGGATCAGGGAATTATACAGAAGAACAGGAGGACAGTCGTAAAGAATCACGAAAGACAGTAGAAATCGTGTAAAATTCAGTGTAACTGTTAATAATGGTAATACTTTACGTTTAACCCTTTGCGGTCCTATGTCGAGTTTGACTCGACATTGGAAAATTGTTTCAAGAGATTTACACTTAAAAATTACAAAGTATAACATTGGTGTAAATATAACTGATTTTTAATCAAATTTCTTTCTTCCTTTATTTATTTAAATAGCCTTATATTTTAGTCAAAATAAATTCCAAATAATAAATTTAGAAATGTTAAGGGCTACTGGTAACAAAATTGAAATATAATTCGGACCGCAAAGGGTTAATTTCACTTCATCTGTTAACCAGTCAGCTGTGTTTGACGAGTATATCCGTCATCGTTTGATTCTCGCGACACATATATGTAAATGAGCGTTCTGAAAATTGCTCATCACAGCTGACTGGTTAATAAATATATTTTAAATTCAACATCTTTCATCGACAATCCATATCCCCTACATATAAACCGAAATACAGCGAGATAATTCATTATATCGAATTTTCCATTACAAATATTCGTTTTGCCGAGTTGCTGGAAAAAGCAGATTAAAAACTTGTTAGAAGCGCAATATCCCAGCGGATAATGCGAACCTTATTACATCGAGATCCGCGTTTAATTACGATTATTTAATAATTAGCTACACACGTATATCCCGTGGCCGAAAAACGGGTAAAAGCACATTAATCGCAAAGGGTCGAGGCGAAACGCGGCGCGTAAACGATCGTAATCCAATTTAATCGCGTTTCGAAATAATTAAGACAAATAATCATGTCGCCAATTACGTTCCGTTATCAACAATGCTAGGTCATTACGTTGCTTTTAACGAGCTCGTGCCCGCTTAATTATAAACGTATTAATTATCCAATGAATGACGTAATGCATTTCGGTATTTAATCTAATTTTCCGTATCGTTTAACGGGATAAGTTCTCGGACGATGATCGAGCAGAAATCGGGGCCGAGTAACGAACGATCGCGTCTCCGAGGCTATCGCGGATCGTTCGTTCGGCTGGTGAAAAATAAACCAAAAGACAAGAGACCCGTGGAGGAATTATATCGAAATGAATGTCCTCCGATCGAACCTGATCGCAACCGAATTAAGGCTCCTCGAACCGGTCAGGAGCTCGATTCGCCTCTTTACCTCGATATGGCCGATAATTTCGCCACCGATCGCTCGACACATCCGCCATTGCTGCGGGCGAGCTCCGTGGTCCTCGCCTGAAAATCCGATAGACACGGATCGCGAGTTCGCAAAGGCAACTTCCGGGTAAGAGAATAGAGAGCCCCGAATGAAATTGCTCGTAAAATTTTTAATGACATCGATCCGTTTCCTGCGTCAAAGCTACCGGCCGCAATGGTACTCGCGGAATTCAGCCTCGAAGAATCGCTCTGTTTCTTACCGCCATTCTGGCTCCACAGCCGATATTGCTCTTCCCCGGGAATCGGTGCAAGAAACGGGGTGATTAAAAATGATACCAGTGTCGAACGTGAGATTGGTCGGTCGAGATTATCGAATTTTTCTCGAGGAAGGATGATATAAAGTTCTCTTAAATCTTATGTAATAAGATTCGAAGATTTCTCGGACGTCATGAAGCAATTATTAGGTTCTTGCATATGAAATGTCGGATATTTAAGTGAATATATAAAACTGCGTATCTTTTTTCAAAAGCTGTTTATTCAATCAAAATATGCTCCATTCGCTTCGATACGCTTTTCCCAATGTGACTTTAAAGCATAGATGCCTGTCTTAAAAAAATTCTGATCTTTAGAATCAATAAACTCTGATATCGAATTTTTTAAACTGTCTTCGTTTTCATACTGTTTAGCTAGTAATAACAGTTCTAAATGTTTAAAAGAATGAAAGTCGGTTGACGAGAGATCCGGTGAATAGGCTGGGTGTTGCAAAACTTCATATTTCAATGGCTCTCGATGAAATCGGGATAGTAAGGATGAGCAAACGTTCAACCGATCCAGCTTCTTTCGCTCAGCTAGTTCGTGCGATATCCACTTATCCATTTTCTTCACCTTGCCAATTTCAGAAAGATGTCGCAATATTGTTGTATGGTCAATTTTCATCCTGGTAGCCTGTTCCCTCGTGGATACAGTTGGATCCGCTTCCACCAATGCCTTCAGATCATCATTTTTCACAGACGTTTTGGGCCTCCCACGCGAATCACTTTGTAGTGAAAAATCACCGGACCTAAATTTTTCAAACTAACGCTGCACTTTTCGATCATTAACTGTATTCTCCCCAAACGCTTGGTTTATGTTGCGTGCAGCTTTTGCAGCATTATTACCAAGTTTATACTCGTACAAAAAAATTATACGAATATCGTTTAGATTCATATCGGTACAAAATTTAAATCAAATAACAAAAGGGAGCACTTTCGAGAAAATCTCCTTTGTTGAATTGTAACTCTCGCAATGGACAGTACGACTATAAACGAGGTTATGCCAAAACTAAAAGTATAACGAAAACAGGGAGACAAACGTTCGCATGTAAAAAAATCCGACATTTCATATGCACCAACTTAATAGTTATATAATTAATAGACGATCTTAATTACGAGCGGTTGTTAAAGGGAAATTCGACGAGACAAAGGAGTCGAAGCGGGTTTTTTCTGTTCAGTAAGGATGATAGGGACACGATTACAAAGTCTTGTAAATGAAATTGAAATTTAATAACGGTGAAATGAAACGAACGTAATTGTGGCGGCTATGGTACCCTGTTACACCTTTGTCAGAGGATTCGAGTAAATTATCGCAGGTATTTTCCGTTTATTCCTTATTTAACATTTCTACGTTTTCTTAAAATTTCTGCGAGGGTTAGCCATTGTCAATTTATTTGCATTTCCTGTCTTTAATGTGTTGTAGGGTATTCTTTGGGTACAAAAGTTTGAGTTAGAGTTAGAGTTTCAGTAGACAGTGAGAATTCGGAGTTAGTTAGTTAGTGTTGCGAATGAGACTTGTTTTCTTCATAGAATTAGATTAGCCTTAAAACCACAGTGAGCGATAGTTCGCCTGTTTAAATACGCATTATCGTTTTTGTTCATCCAAAACTGTGTTACTGTGCCGCACGTACCCTTTCCCTGGTTCCTCTAGTATTCCTGACTCCACAATTTCTTCCAAGAATTTGCCTGGGCCTGCTGGTTCGTTGGTTAGTTTCTGCAAAATTGTTTGCAGATCATCTCTCTCTTGGAGGTCTCTGTTATTTGCATATACTCGCAAGCGTTTATATTTGTAACGTTGGAAAGTTTAGTCGAATTCAACAGTGATAGTTAATTTGTTGATTGTTACTGGTTTGATTGTTTAATCTGTCTGCTAGGCCATTATATCAGTTAGCTTGGTTCTATTCTGAATCGATAGTCTTTACAGTTCGGGTTATATTTATTTCTCCGTTGCCATCTAGTTCTTCAATAGTTCTTTAACACTAGGTTTACGACTGTTTTTTGTATACCTATTTATACGGATACCCGTCAGATTTAGGGTAATGAAAACCACATATTTTCTTTAAAAAATTTGAAAACAATTGCAGTATTAACAGACTTAATATAAGTTAATTAAATCTGTTAATATCGTATAATTGAAGCAACCCATCCGTCAAATTAACGGCTCCCGTAAATCTAGTGTTAATAATCTCCTGTGATTGTAAAATCGACTTTCTTTTATTTGGGTATAGTTAGTTTTGTGGTAAGATAAGACTATATCTATTTTTATATACCAAATTAGAGTTTTCAGAAAATACGAATTATAACGCGATAATTGATCTGATATTTAAACGTTTGAAGATGTTTTAATCGTCATGAGTCTTGATGGAACCTTCGTGAAAATATATTTTAATGCATATATTCTACGAAACACGAAACAAAATATGATTCTTTTTATATAATTTGAAATACAATGTTTCGCATGGTATTGGTTTGAATAATTATTCCACGAACATTTTACTTCGCGCTTTTATCGATACACCAGGCGTGGAATAATTTGTGAAAACTTTTACTCGATAGGAACGAAGATTCTGAAAACTCGAGCGATTAATTAACGACGCAGGTTCGATAGGAGAAAACGGGAGATATACCGTGGCAATTTGTACGCGATGTAATTCGAATTTATCGCGAAAACCATTGAAATATCAGCGCTGCTGGATGCCGTGATGGGGAGTGACAGGTAACATTCGTTCGACCACCGCGACATCCGGTGTTCTTCGGTTGCACAGCCTTCAAAATGGAGGACTCGCGTTCGCGGAAATCCGACACCGACCCCTGTGGAAATCGGCGAAGGTGGGAAACGCGGGGAAGGGAAAACAGGGAAGTCAAGAGAGCGCAATCGCGCGGCAAATTAATATCTTTTCTCGGTGAAATTGCTCCGGCGGAATAACGAAATTGTAATTTCTGCGCGTGAAATTCGAGCGTAAATAACGATAAGAATGAAATCGCAACGGCGTGGGGAATTTCAACGCGAGGATTACAGTAATTTGTACCTGTCCTTTTCCCGTATAATCCCAATCGGGACACCCGTTTACCGGATATTACGTTTTTATTTTCCTGATATCTTTATCGCGCGCAATTACACGACCGCTGAAGCTTAACGCGTTTTTCATCGTGACCGTTCGAACCAGCCTTTTTTTATTCTCGTTAGCGAGTATCCGCGAAACTGATTAACACGTTGCTTGGACCATCACGTTGTATTTATTCTACGTAGATAAGGAGTCCTTGTTTCTTCGGCTTTGTAACGGAGCAGCGTTTGCTTTGAAATATTAATGGCAACGAATTCTTCTTTCTCGGTTTTTACACCGAACAAGAGATTAAATTTGTGAATTAATATTATACACGAGTATACTTGTACTGATACGAATGAATTCTCGCTTCTTTACCTCTGTGATGAGAAAGAAACAAAATCCGAAAGACAATCTGATTATATAAACATCTTTAATTTAAAGTATTACCAATAATTTGACGAACTACGAATATTAATTTCATTGAAAATACTGTAGAATTATTCTTAGATGAATCCCTTGCAGACAAAAATCTGTCGATCTAATAAGAAATGACATCTTTTCTTAGCAAAAACAAATTTATTTAATCAAAAATACAGCTCAGATTTTCAAACTCTACACACTCGTTATTATAACTTTTATCCAATCTGACTATTCACAGTAACATTGACTCTCTACTAACTAATTACTCCAACAAATTATATTTCTCACTGATATCAGCTGCCAAGTGACTTTCATCCAAATATAAGAGAAATTCATATAACCGCAAAGTAAAACTGGAACTAAGATGAAAATTGTAAGTAAGACGATTCTCGAGAGAAAGGTGAGATGCTGATACCTCATTAGCTATCCTGAAAAGCGCAGAGATTCAGAGTTACCGTATCCACAGACCTAAGTACCATGATGATGAATTTCATGCGCATCGTTACACCCACAAAGCAAGCTTCTCCGTCCGGATACCAAACAGCTAATTATCGAGTCTCTTCCGAATGCGAGACACATCGAATCCCTGACCCCGAGGACCTAAACAACCATCCGATTCCAGATTGAACCACCAGGCAGGTGAAACGAAAATAATCCCGACTACTTTGCAGCGATTATTACGCATAGCGACTTTCACGAACCGCTTCGTTTAAAAAAAATCAAGACACTCGAGCGTTCGCTGTCGATCGCACGATTCCGCATTCGAAAGGAATAAGCGCCCTCGACGTACCACGAGGACAAAGGGAAAAAAGGGTTAGCCTTAATCAGAGACTTTGTTCGCGTGCCTGCCAGCCCAGGCCCATTGTGAAGACTATAATTGTAAATTTCCCCAAAGACGAGCTCCAGCTAATTATCAATCGACAACAATGCTGCCAGCGGTTCCTGTCGTGTCCCAGCCTTTCCCTCGTTTTGCGTTACAAGAGAGATCTGGCTCGCCAGGTATATACAGAAGAGGGAGGAAGACAAGAGGTACGCTCGACGATAATTCTCGTGGCGGAACAAAGTGCAGAAGCAGCAAAGTAAAATAGTCGAACGAACGAACGAAGCTTGTAACGATTCTCGAACCGGGAACGAGGAAGGAAGAGGAAGAGAGAGAAAGAGAGACCCTTTAACTCCGGTTGCTACGGTGGCCAGAGGGTTTATTTGGCCAAGAATTTTCGACCAGGCCAACCACCCCGGTCCGAGCTCTGGACCCTGCGAGTTCGCTGGAAAAACGGATGATATCGCGGCAGCAACGAAACACCTGGTAAACGTTACGGGCCATTAACCTTTTACCGTCCATTTAGCCATACCGTGGCACGGATTCTATATTTCTTAGACGACGGCGCAACGGCACGCGAAATCTGAACTGCGAATAGAGCCCGGGCAACATTGTAATTACGTTATGATTACCTCCGTCCTAATTACACGCTAACTGGTCGACGACGATTGCGGGTTCGCTAATTTTAAACGCCGTTTAATTAACGACGCCGGCGTAAAAGTGCTAGACCCGGGCGCGACTGTTCATTTGCGCCGCGTTCTCCAGGGGGCCATTTTGTTGTGCAGCCCATCGCCGCGGTTCTGGTTAAAGAATACCGTGAAATCGAATAGAAGTTGCGGCGGAATCGGGAGGGAGGAGCAAGGGTCGGGAATTAATAATGTATGAGGCTCGTATGCGAGGGTAATAAAGGGAGAATGTTTTTTGATATACAACGTTGGGGTGGATTTTACTCCTTTAAATTGGCCAGAACGAATTGTCCAGTTGGTTCGGGATTTGATTACTTCAGTTCACATAGAATACGCATTCGAAACGAGAATAACAGTCGAAGTCGTGTAATGAAAATAATTAAGTAACAAGGGGATGGAGATTAATTATGTATCAGCAGAATGTTCTTTAATATATCTTGTTGGGGTGGATTTTATTTCTTTAAATTGGGTTGAGCGAATTTTCTGTTGGTTCAGAATACCTAGAATTGATCAATATAGTATGTATGTTTTTGTATACTTAGAATGTCTTTTAGAAGGGTGAATTTTGATTCTTTAAATTGAATAGAACGAATTGTTCGGTGTTTCAGGATTTAATACTAGAATTGACTTAGAATACGCATTCGAATACGGGGTATAACGAGAATAACAGTCAAAGACGTGTGATGAAAATTGTTTTGGTGGATTTTACTACTTTAAATTGGGTAGTACGAATTTTCCGTTGATTCAGGATACCTAGAATTAATCAATATAGTTAATAAGCCTTTGTATACTTAGAATGTCTTTTAGAAGGGTGAATTTTGATTCTTTAAACTGAATAGAACGAATTTTTCGGTAGTTCAGGATTTAATACTAGAATTGACTTAGAATACGCATTCTAATATAGGGTATAATGAGAATAACAGTCAAAGTCGTATAATGAAAATAATCGGGTAACAAAGGGATGAAGATTAATAAAATGTCTTTTGATATTACCATGTTAGCTTCTTCAATGGATTTTGCTTCTTCAAATTGGACAGAACAAATAGTTTGTTCGTTCAGAATTTGATACTATAACTGACTTACAATACGTATTCAGGTACAGAATATATGGAAAATAATAATCGAAGTCGAATGATGAATTGAATTAAGTATGAGAGATGAAGATTATTAATGTCTTTCCTTTATGATTAAATCTACCACAGTCAAATGACCGGTAAATAGAAAAGAAGCATTGAGAAAATATCGAAGACGAGTGATTAAGATGATAAGGCTAATCACGGAATTTTTAATGCAAATTTGAGAAACAGTGATTTAGACTACGGTAGGTTTTGTGATAAATTGGGTACAACAAATTATTCGTTACTTCGGTATTTCATACTAGAACTGACCTAAAATGCGTATTCAGGTACAGAATATACGGAGAATAATAGTCGAAGTTGTATGATGAATCTAATTAAATACGAAAGGGATGAAGATTAATAATGTATAGGCAGAATGTCTTTTGATATGCCGTGTTGAGGTGGACTTCGCTACATTAAATTGGGTAAAACGAATAGTCCGGTAATTCAGGATTGGATATTAAAACTGACCTGAAATACGCTTTCAAACATAGGGTATATAAAGAATAATAGCTGAGATCGTTTGATGAAAATAATTAGGCATGAAAGAGATTGAGATTAATAATGTACGGGAGAATGTTCCTGATACTCTATGAAAGGTTGGATATTGGTTTCTTTATACTTGACAGGATGAATAATCTATTAATTAAAGCTATAACGCTAATAATCGATTTGAAAATTTAAAACAATTTAGAGAAATTCATAATACCACGTTAGATTACCATATCGTTCTAAAAATACGAACAAATTTCAACTCGGATATTTAAAAAAGATTTAAAAGTGTTTATCTGTTAACGAAATGATAGCATTTGTTTAATGAATTGCGATGAAGCAAATTTATTTCTGTTTTTGATATTTCTTATAATGAAAATGAATTCTGTGACGAACAAAAGTTTATTAGACAGCTAGAGATTCTAGATTCTATTTAGATTCCGTTTTACATCGTGTCTTTGAATTTCAGTTTCGATTTATTTTTAATTTATGGAAAATGTACGAATCTTCATACACGATCGATCACTGAAACGCGAAAATATCGTCAGAGCTATCGATAACCTCCGAAAGCACATAGTTCATCGAATAAAAATCGACGTTAATCAGATCGATTTGAATATTCGATAAACCCTACAATCTTTCCCCTTCGCAGCTGTTATCCTTACAAATTAAGTTTTCATTTCCCCGATAACTCGATGGAATATCCGATGCACGAGAAAAGCCCTACGGTTCTTCTTGCACGCAAGATTTTAATACGCTTTAATCCTCCCCTAAGTTTCTGACCAATCACCTCCCAATTAACCGTATCTACCACTCCTCGCTTTTAAATCTCAACCATAAACAAAACCATCTCGCTAAACCCCATATAACAACATCCACATAATGGTTCTCGTTACGTTATCATCGAATTCAATTTATAGCGTGGTACAAAAACATATCCCAACCGGTTTCGCAATCCCATAAATCATACCAGATCGCGTTCGAAGCATCGGAGAAGCGCATTAAAGAAGAAACACGCGTATAAATACCAGCGATTCCAAAAAGAGGATATACACACACAGAAGCATTTCTTCGGACACAAATTCCCTTGAGATTAAACGATCTTCACCCTTCCAAACTCATTTTATTCGTGTACTATGCGTTCGTACCGAGTTAGCACAGTGTGCCTTCATCTTTAGAAGTGACTGACTTCGCTGACACTCTTTCGATTATAAACAACGGCTACAATTGGCTGAAATTAGCGAAATGAAGTGAGATAGGAATGTTAACATTAAGAAACCAAAAACTAACACCGATGCTAACTCACTCGATCTCCCTACGACCCGACGATGATCTTCGCCACTTTTTCTACCAATAATGGTCGTTGTTTATAACAAAAGGAGTGTCAGAGGAATCAGTCAGTTCTAAAGATGAAAACCCAGTGTACAAACTCGGCGCGGACACATAGCACGTATGAAGAATGACACAAATATAACATCGGTGTTAAATTATATAAATGTCTTTTGGGATTTTTATTTTGACGTTTTGGAAAATATTGGTTGACTAAGGATTGGTTGTCGATAGACTTTGGACGATTCGTGTCAAGTTTGGATCTTAACATTAAATCTTCCATGCTTTAAATCATTGTTTTCCAAATTTTCATTCAAAATTGCACCATAAACGTTACCATTCTTTTCATTTCTTTTTCGTTCATCCGTCATTTGACTGTGGTAAGTTTAGTGTTAAATATAATGACACAATAGGCGAAATTATCTCGCTTTTGATAAGCACCAGAATTGACCCTTGAATCATTCGCGTATTTCAATCGGAAATTAATAAAAACCCGGTGTGCCAACTCGTCACGAACGCATAGTTCGCATAATTCAATGACAGAAGTATAATATCGGAGTTAAACTATACAAATGTCTTTTATCCAAGTTTTGATTCCGATATATGCGATTCTGTATGATAAGGAAGAGGCATTCTAATGTTTTGTAAAATATTGGTTATCTAAGGATTGATTATATACAGACTTTGGATGATTCGTGTCGAATTTGAATCTTAACACTAAACCTACCATAGTGTAAATCACTGTTTTCCAAATTTTCATTTAAAATTGCACCTTAAACGTTACCATCCTAGTCTTTGCGATTTTTCTTCCAATATACGTACAATCATTATCTCAATATCTTCTTGAAGATTCTACTTCTTTAAAACCATGGTAGATTTAATGTTAAGTACAATGACGTAATAGGGAGAAGTTATATCGCCAATTTTGGATCTCAAATACAATACCGCAATAAGGGAAATTATTTTAATAAGCACCAAGGTAACCTCCTGAATCCTTGGTGCATTTCAATCGGAAATTAGAGACTAATCTAAAAAGAGTGAGTCAATCCTATAGATGAAAACCCATGTGTGCCATCTCGGCGCGAACGCATAGTACATACAACACGGTACATGCACGGCGGGACGTAACGGAACCGAGATCCTGCGAGTAACCGGTAACAACCAGTGATTCGAAGTCTTCGAACCATGCGATTCCCATTATTCTCCGCTTCTTGGCATCGTTCGCCACCTCCCTGCGGCGCGTTCCGTCCGAGCAGTCGCGAATCCAGCGGGCCCGTGGCACGCACAATCGAACCAGGCCCCCTTCTCCGACTATCGATCCGATCGAGATAGTTATCCCCGGTTGACCGGGCGTGCGTGGCCTTACGGCGCGCGAAATAAGCCCGACGAAGCTTATTATGCGTCCGTGGTCAATAATAATCCGCCCAGTACCCCTTGTCAAACGCAGCCTCTACTCTGCGTGCTGCGACTGTTCGCGGTTGGACAACGGCATCGCGGCGGCGTCTATACGGTGGCGCCACGAGCGTCGCGTGTGCGCCGCCATGCTATTGTCCATGGCCGTAGCTCGTCGTCGGAACGAGGTTAAGATAGCCGCGCCTGTTGCTTTGTTTCCATGCGGCCACGCTGTCGGTTGGAACAACAATTTTTTCCACCACGCGCCTGTGTTCGTGAAAGACGAGAAGAGCGTTGCACGACCGGGTTCGGGGATTGGTAAGAGGGGGAGAGAGAAGGGGGTCTGAAGTGGAAGGAAAGTGGCAAAGACGAGAGCCCTGTGGTGCTCGACTCCTCGACCCTCGCTTTCGGCTCACGAGCGATTAGTCTTGCGAACCGAGAGAACCCCTTTCATTCCGTCCCCGCTACGTGAATGGAGATGATCGTCGGTGAGATTGTTCCGATGGTTTTAATTGTTCTTCAGAGGATTCGGCTGCGAGGTGTTCGATTCGATGTTACCCGCTCGTTCGGGTTTCCAGGGAATTTGTGGCGAGTATAGTGGACGATTGAGGAAGGAAGCTCGCGTTTCGAATGATCCGATGTGTGAACGGGGAGATGGGTGAATAATCGGGGCTATTGAAACTGTGGGAATTTTCATTGTTTTAATTTATCGACGTAACGGTGGACCTGTCAGAACGAGGCCAAGATACGATAAAGTTATTAGGTTGGTGCATATGAAATGTCGGATTTTTTTACATGCGAACGTTTATTTTCCTGTTTTCGTTATACTTTTGGTTTTGGCATAACCTCGTTTATAGTCGTACTGTCCATTGCCAGAGTCACAATTCAACAAAGGAGATTTTCTCGAAAGTGTTCCCTTTTGTTATTTGATTTGAATTTTCTACCGATATGAATCTAAACGATATTCGTATAATTTTTTT
>NIJG01000123.1:9577911-9618528 GCA_002201625.1 Euglossa dilemma | reverse complement strand
CTTATTTAATCTGTATAAAATAACATTCCACTAAAGAAACAAAAAATATCCTGCTAAAATTTGAAAACGCTAAACTGTAAAATTAGCAAAACCAATTCCTCTCGTTGCTACCTAAAAATTATCGACGAACCATTTACTCTCTCTAACAATTTGTAATTTATAAAACACATACACTATATGTATCACATAACAAATGCGACAATATTAAAATTTATTTTCCCTAAATTCACAAATATCGAAAGTAATTTACATATTATTTCGGAAGCAACGGAATTTCTCCGTTTCCTTAGAAACGTATCGGCACGTAGAAATTCTGTGCCGGTCGAGTTCAATGCTAAAGCTCACCTCAACAGGCGTCGTTATTAACGTCGCACCCGTTGGCTGGCACGTGTTATTTGTTGATACTTCCTGTACGCGTGCGGAGATGGTCGAGGACGAAACGAGCTTCGGGACCAGACGCAAGAACCACTTCTCCCCACCGCTTTGATTCTTCGGCGCTGGGTCTCGTGGCGTCTAGCGTGGCGGGACAGTCATCCGCGTTCATCTCGAACGGAACGATCGGTCGAACGCGGCCGGAAGTGCTCGTTTTCCCTCCGATTAGCCCGCTACCTCATCGTCCGTCCAAACTTTCGTACGATTTTCTCCTGGAACGATCGCTACTGCTTCTACGAGTGGCGATCGAGCAAATCGTGCACCCTCTACTCCTTTTATCGAGACACGTCGGTTCGTATCGATATATTCTACATCGCGTAACGTTTAATTCGACAAGTGGTCGGTACCACGTTTATGTGACGATTTGCCTTCGTGCAGGAAAATTTGTGTCGGATTTTTCTTCGTTTACGATCACGTCGACGCGAGTTTTCGAAGATCGAGAATTTAAGGGTTGAATTCTTGTGAAAGTTGCATAGTAGTCTTTTTCTTTTTTGGTTATATGTTTATCTCGACGAGTGAGTATGAAACTTTTTGGTGTCTTCGTGGAATTTTAATGGTCAACGGTATCGCAGGGGTTGCAGGGTGCGTATGGTAATTATTACGGAGTCGCGTTTAGTCGTTTCGCGTTTGAATTATACTTTGGCGGTAGTATAAACGCGTCGCGACTAATTAGCTTAATTACGATCATTGATGATATTGATAATTCGATGATACGATAACTTGCCTTTGAACGTGGAATTTTATCAACCCGAATAAACCCGCGCGTATAGCAGAGCAGATTTCGCATATTAAAATAAGATACAATGAATATAATATTATAACGAGTGAAATCTGTGAAATATTAAATGAATTCGATTAATTTCGTGTCGTTTCGACGAAATCGCGTGTGTGACCGAAAATGGTCATTGCTATCGAATGAATTAGAAATTTTTCGAAATACTTCTCCATAGAATTGAATTTGACTCTTTCATTATGGGTTAATTACCTCTAGCTTTTTTCCAAATAATTAGTTGCATGATTATTCAAATGATACCTGTTTAGAAAGAGAGAAAATTGCTTCAATTTCAAATTTCAAACTTACGATCATCGCTGATAATCATTCGATGATGAATATAATTTTGAATAATTTCATAAAAATCCCTGCTTTCCAATAATTTCTTAATAATCTGTAAGATGATCAAAATACTTCTGATAAACTAATCGAAAAATAATTTAGCGATTATTTTATTCCTCCGTTCATTGTCCATTAATTAAAGATTATTCTGAATATACCGAGAAAAGTCGAATATTATTCGTTATACTTATTATGCTGTAGAACACGAAAATCTTGGGCAACGGAAGTGCTCACTTAGGACCATCATTTGTTGAAATTATGCGACCGCCATTTAGTTGCGGCTGCAGGCTAGGCATGACGATTCAGCTCGATCGCGAATCGAATCGATGTATCGATTAGTCAATTCGAGAACAAGGTGCAAGTCGAATTGCAGCCATCCTGCAGAACGTCATACGACCGATCGATGCCATAATCGAAACCAAATGGGTGCAATAACGGTGCAATTTCGTCAATTGATCGGCCTCGTAAGTCGAACTCGATGATATCGCTTGAAGCATTAAGGAAACAAAAGCTCTGCCATTCGAGGAATTAAATTTATAAATGCACCGATATGTCACTGTATTTTTCATTATACTCCTAATTTATAATCGTGCAATAGGTTCCACTCCTTTGGCTCACCGATTAATTCCTATCCAACATACCCGAGATGAAATTACATCTCTGTTATTTTTCAAAAAATATATACGATACTTTATTTCTAAAAATATATATCAAAATCGACCGGATACGTTACCATTTTTTTTCTTTTCTATTAAAAGGTTTTCCAAATTTTTTAATGGAGTCTATCTGCTGTTTCTTCTTTTCTGATGGTATTCTATATTTCTTATCTGAAGAATGACAGGTGTTTAGTCTATTTCGACATTTTCTACGCTAGAAGGCCATTTGATGTCAAACAGAGTAAAATAGTTCTTCTTACGACACAAAAGATACTCCATATGTTGAAGCTGGTATGCTTATCATTTTCAAACCTATGCTGTCAGGTATCCTAAATATTCTTTGCTTCATACCCTTTGTTTAACTTTAAACGACCTCGTGCTACAAGTCAATGAAATCGCCCAAAATTTACTACAGATAAAAACAGTATATTACATAAAACAAAAAAAGGAAAGAAATACCGATAACCTATTGCATGGTTGAAACCTATTCGACATTTCCAAGATCTCAAAAATTTTGGCCCACCCTGTACGCGAGGGATCCTTAAATTCACACTTGATACACACATACCCTAACATTCTCGTCAGACATCGACATCTAAACCGACCACACGTACCACCCGAGCACTATAATCACCCCCTCTCTGTATCGCCATTTTAAAACCCCCACGAACTTCACTTCATCCCGAAACACCTTCATTTCACCATTACCACGCCGAAAAGGAAGGAAAAAAAGAATGTAAAACACATAATATAACAAACCATCAATTCTCTCCCTACCACTCACGTCCGTCATGAAACCATCTCGTAAACCTTCCCGCAAAAATAAGAAAAAAAAGGGGACGAAAGAAACAGAAAAGAAAAAACACGAAATCAGCCCGCGTTCACGGCCGATACCGAAACACTTTTCGCAAGGCGATGGAAAAATTCATTTCGAGAGGAATTAATTTTCCTGGCCGAACGGGTTAACAGCCGGCGGCGTTTGTACTTTAAAAATTACCGAGTTGGCTAATCCCTTAAGTCCGGCATTAAATTTTGCGGGGCGGCGCGATCGCAGTTTAAAGCCACGCGGTTAAACGCGCGCGCGTACCGTGTCTTGCGGCCGGTTTAATCGGTGGGAAAACCGCGCGATCGGGCGTTTCCGGCGGCGGCGTCGGCGCCGCGACGCGAGAACGACTTTTTGCCGCGGTGCAAATCCGCTTGGCGCAACGGGCCGACGGTGGAGGGTACGGGGGATTTTTCCGACTGAAAAAATCCGCGGTGCACCGCGGCGTCCGAGGTGAAAAAAACCTTGTACCTACACGCGGAGAGGGTAAAAACGCGCGCGTTACCCGGCCCATTTAGGAAGATCGATCGATCCCGCCGAACTTTTTGAATGATCGATGCGACGCTCTCCTTTTTTCCGGAAGACAAACGCTCGTACGTTTGTTCCGCGTATTTCGGACACGTTTTTATGTCCCTTTTTTTCTCTCTTTTATTGCACTTTGGATTTTGCGTTGGTCTAGTTTGCTTCTAGGCCAGGACAGGTTCTGAGATTATTTTGAAAGGAAGATATAGCACGCTTGGAAAATCCCGAGTATTTCGAGTTTCGAAAGTCTTGGTTGTGTATTGGGTTTGTTTGATAGCGTTTGATAGTGTTTAATTCTACGAATATATTTATGGAATTGATTTTAAGAATATTCGTGGTATCGGTTAGGACCTGGTCTCGTGATACACTCTGTATATTTTAGTCGTTGTCTTAACCTCTTTAGGAATACTGACATTTTGTTTTTCCTTAAATTATGATCGTTATATATGAAAAGAAAATTAGAATTGGTTAGGAACTGCAATATTTGTGGATAGAATAGACAAGAATATCTTTTGCTATTATTAACGAGAAACATCAATTATATTTAAGTATAAAATATAATAAATTTAAAATAATATATTATTCAAGTAATAAATCCATTCACTCTTTCTAGAATTTTCTTCTTTTCTCTCTCTCACTTTATCATGATTTCAATGCGGTATTCTCTCTTCGATAATTTTATGACGACTGTTTTAATCTCGTACATTCTTTTAAATATTTTTCTAAACGTCATTCACGCTAAACGAGACTCGCGCATGTTATATTTACATCAAAGATTGCACAATTATAAAAAAAGAAGTCTCCTTCGTTCAGCCACACTCACACTTGCGTTATTCACCATAAAAAGAAGAAACCTCTTCGTATATCACTTTATAATCACTGCCTTGAAATCATTGTTAAAAAAAAAGATTCGTCCCTGAAGAGGTTAACTCTAACTTCCAGCTAAATTTGTCGATGCTTAACTACAAATTTGCGAGCAGATTATACTCAAAGTTTCCGAGTTAGTTCGTCCAGAAATTAAATAAACGAAGCCATAGAACACTATACGGGCGAAAGGTAAACACCTCGGTGCAACACGCGTATTTATGGTTCGTAACGATCAATCCCGGAGAAAGGCAAAACTTGACTTTCTCCATCCACCTGAAACCCGCATCCGCGTTCACCCCACAAATACTGTTCGTTTCCATCTGTACGTCTTATCGCCGTTTTCATCTCGAGCCATCCGTTAGAAATACTTTACAACATTTTCATGCAAAAACCTCGAACGCGGCAGACGGATCGAGAGAAATTGGCGAAATAGTAACAACGCTGGCTCATTCTCCAAATTCCGTTTCCAACTACGCACGTTTAGGGAAACCAAAATGTGAGGTAGACCCATGGAAAATTACACGCACGCAACAATTAGTTAATTTAAGTTAATTAGGTAAATTTCGATTAATTAGGTAAATTTAGGAGATGGAATTTGAATTATTCACCGGATGAATGGCTGGATGAATGATTGAAAGAGTAAGTGTTAGGACGTTTCTTTGAAATTTATTATTATAGGGAATTTTGTTTAATTATTTCATCTAATCATATGAAACAAATGTTCACACGAAATACTAGATTATTCATATCATTATTTGTTTCATAATACAAACAAGACTATAATAAAAATTTATTTATTTTCCTTTTGTATGAAAGATATAGTACTACTGATTTTCGGCCGGGAAGAACTATAAAAATTGCATAACCTTCGTACTAAAACTCCAAACTGATCCCGTAAAAATAATTCTGCCGAACCAACGACGCATTTGAAACAGTCATTCGATAAATTCTTCTAAAAACAAAACACGGGGCAACGAAAAAGGTAAAATGGCGATAAAAATCGCGGTAAAATAACTTTCGGGAATTTATTCGATCGCGAGAAAAATTGCGCGTTCACGGCGATGGGGAACTTTCAATCAAAGTTTCTAGCCGGCAGAGAGAACAGCGGAAAGCGGAAGTGAATTAGCCTGGACAGAGACACGGAACGGAAAGTTGCTTGTGAAAATTCTCCAAGCGAGTTGTTAGTCAAACCACCGGGCTATCGGTTAATTAAAATCCCAGCAAGATCGCGTGTTACGTTCGAAAAGCTGTTTGTGATTCGCACGGATTACACGATACACGCGCGAAAATTATTTTTTCCTCCCACCACGCATTTGTTCATACACATAGTGTCCCAGATTTCCATGTATGAACTTCGCCACTGTGTCCCGAAATCAGACCAAACTCTCATGGATGCTTTATTGAAAAGCGATAATGCAACGAAAGTATGGTCCATTGATTTTTCTCGGTTCGATACGACGCGAAAATTAATTTTAAACTAAACTCTCCACGAAACTATATTTCCATTACAACTTTTTGATCAAACATTTGCGAATCTTTCGTTCCCAAATAATTTTATCTGATTTTATTTCGCGAACATATCAGAGAATATTATATTTTGAAGAATTGACAAATAATCCCTTGAAAAAATTATTAATCTGGTTAGTCGATAATTAATAGATCCACTTTCTTACACACAGTCAAGAATATAAGACACACAAATTTTTTTCGCTATTTATTATTTAAAATTATTTAATATACATCGAGATATTTATATATCAGACAAAACGCACGAAATAATTACACAGGAACCTCTCCAAATTTAAATTACAGATATTAAATGGAATTAAACGCAGTTAAACGCAGAAATTCATGGATAGGAAAATTCTACGGGGTTCTACGACAATGCAAATTCGAGCATAGAGTGGGAGAAGTGGGCGGAGCTACCGAGATACCCCCACTTATCTCCACGCGGCTTTTTCCGCAGAGAATTTTGGCACACCCTGTATATTCGTCGCTGGCGAACGCGTTTATAGTCGTTTTCGAGCATTTCTCGCGCGATATTTCGATTTTCGCGCCATTTCTTCGGTACCGATCGGCCATAGGGAGATTGGCATTAATTCGCGCGTTTTACGGCCGGCGATTTATTCGACGCGAGAAAGCACAGGTTTATCCGCGAGAAAGCACAGGTTTATCGGGGAGAAAAATATTTGCAGATCCATGTAGAAGAGCTTACATCCTGATGTAAACGTCAGCGTGCTCGCGACGCATAATCCAGATTTGTTGCGAAATAAATCGCGGAACACGCGGGCCGGAATTTATTCCGCCGGTGGATACGAATCACTGCGACCGAATTCGTTATCGCGAAAATATTCTGTATTTTCTCGCGATTACCCGTTCCGGCCGCTGATAAATAGCTTCCTCGAATTGAATTCGCGCGATTGATAAGCGTATTACCCGCGCGGGGGAAGTGGATTCCGTTGTCGCTCAGGATCCAAGGATGTTTCTCTCGATGTGTGACTGGCAACCGATTTACATTAAAATAGAAACAATCGCGCGGTTCCTCAAAGCGAAGATAAGTCGAAGAAATTTCTTCAGAACGTAGAGATCACGCGAAATTCTATTTTTCCTTTTTTTGATTCAACGTTAATTTCAGAAATTAATTCTGATCCACGATACGCGTATAAATATACGATTATCGAGTAATAAATTTTGTAATAGACCGTTCATGAAGTTATTTTAGTAACGAAATTCGATACAATCCGACAGCTTTAAAAAAAGAGTAAAAACACAGCGGCATGAAATATCGCTGTGTATTTGGCAAATTTTCAAAGTCGAAAGAAAAATTTTCTTTGCTGTCGATTTATTTTTATTCCAAATATATCTTTTTATTTTTATTCTTTCTTTTTTTTATTTTCAATTCCACGATTGATAAATCTTGAATAAATCGAAATATACGTTTATCTCTAGAGATGAAGCGATAATTATGTAAATCTCGTGAATTATTTAGTTTCTATAGAACGAAATATTCTATAGAGCATGTATTTGAGACTTGGTCGTTGAACAACTCGAAACTGTTCGATTTTTCGTACTTGTTCGAGAAGGTGCTCTAACGACGAGTCGAAACGTGAATTTTTCAAAAACTGTGACCATTGCGTTTCGTTTGTGAACACGACGAAGAGAACAAAAGGCAGAAGCAGGAAGCCAGAGACTCGAGAAGCAAGATGACGAATCCTGTGTACCGTGCAATCGTCTACTATTTCCTGATTGTTTATTTAAAGGGTCTACTGCAAACCTTGAAGCTCTATTCCGGACATCCGGCGGATTTGGTAAAATGCACAGCGGACTTCAACGTGAGTATACCTCCAGTTTTAAATATCACCTGTAAAAGGTACTGTAGAGGTAGTAGTATCAGTAGTTGGATTTTCCTACAGTGACATTAACGTATCGTAGAACCTTTTATTCTACTTGTATTTAGTTAGAAATATCTGTGACTATTTCAGGCTTGGGAAAGAAATTTGCGGAAAATAAAATTCGAGGAAAAAATATTTTTGCTTTAATCTTTATTTCAATTCCGTTTCGATAGAACAGAAATTTTCCTACTCGTATCTGATCACTTTGATCACGAGTAACGAATAATATGTATATATCGCAATTTCTTTCTCATACCTTCTATTTTCCAACGTTATCTCATGTTATCTCATCGGATGGTTCAATCAGAAATTTTCTGAAATTGAACGTACATCCGTCTTTCAAATTTCACCGATTTTTCATTTCACGTGTTACTTTATCTACAAAATCTGCCACGAAAATGCTTATCCTTTGCTCTCGCTAAATCTATTCAATAGCTATACCGATTTAAACTATCTAATTCTATATATAGCTCAATTTCCTTTTAACCGTAGAGACTCTAAGGAAGTACATTTTGACAAAACGTTCCTTTCACTGCAATAATTATCGCTAACGGAATAAAATATACGGTAGATGCTAAAAGTAACGAGAAAGCTTTATAATTTAGATTCACAGGTCTGATAAAACTCGAGTGAATTATTACGACCAGCGAACCTTATTACATTGTCCTCTATATACTTCAATCGTTTCAATTGATACAGAATTACCAAATCAACGACGGAATCCTGTATCCAATTTAAAATCACGCTTAAATTCGGGAACACGAAATCGCACGCAATTACCACTCTGCAAATAATGCGAATGAAAAATTTCGAATTTAAATTTCGATTTACTCGATCACTCTTCGGTTAACAGTACCTCGATTTTCGAGACATCGAGTATTAACGCAACCTCGTTGTTACTTCCGGATGGTATACGTAGGAAGCAGATAGAAAATTTCTTCGCCGGATTTAACCTTCTGTACTCGAGAGACGACACTCAGTCGCCATTTAATCAGATTCTAAAGATCGATGTTAATTGATATATCAAATTTAAAATCACCCACCGATGCGTGAACTACCGAGATAAAATAATTGCATGCCTTAATTTTCATAGGATTTCTTATTTACCGTTTTAAAAATATTGGTAACTTTATGGTAGAAGATCTATTTCTCTGTAACGAAAAAATCACCGAGTGCAAAGGATTAAACAATTATCCACGACGTACGTACTTCTGCCGCGAGTAATCGGTAAAAAATCGGCTAAAAATGATTACCGCGGCGATTACAAAAACGAAGAAGCGGAAGGAAAAGCTCGTCAAAGGTCCGAGGGAATTGTCGAGGCTTTCTCATAGGTCACCTGGGTCCAACGGGATAGCCCCAAGGGGCGACGAAGCACCGCGAATGGATCCCGGTGAGTCAGCAACGATAAATCGGGCGATTTATGAAGCGGCACGAGCAACGACCATTCTCCGGGAATAATGTCGCTATCGATGTGCGTATGCACAGGTGGGACAGGAGCGAAGTTGAACCAGCTAGATCATCTTGATCCCTGAATGCTTCGACTCGCGATAAACTCTGGAAGAAAATCGATCGGTTCCCGGGCCCGATCGTTATTTTTACTCCGTTCTGTCGATCCTTCCTGGCCGATTAGCTGGCACGTTTCCTGGCCGGAAGCTGGAAATCGGAAGTGCGGTGAAAAATTGATGAAAAAAGCTTCAGATAGGTCTTAATCCGAATTTATGGACCCGGTGTGACGCGGGTTTGATGCAAGTATAATCGAGGATGTATTAAAACGGGATGAATCTACAAGAATATGAAATTTTTTTACCAATTCGTACCTTTCGATTACCCCTAATATACTTCCTGCTTCGAACGTTCTATTTGGACCTCTGCTTCTCTTCGAATTGGCGGTGATTCGATCGAGGAAATTATAATTTCGCGATGTTTTATCCGCGAAGGAAATTGATTTCAGCGACAGAAGGTAGTCGTACGCTTTTTCAACGATAATTTCGCGTACCAGTATTTTATAGAGGTTTTATGATGGTAATTAGCTGGAAATGTTTTAGCTACCTGTTGGCAGTGAATCGTTGATAGACGCAAGTATATAGAAGCGTTATTATCAAAGCGGGGATAATTGGTTTGACGCATTTTATGGGTATCGGTGATTTGCATTGTGCATTAAAAATGAAACATCGTTTAAGGATAATTGAACAGGCGGGTCTGATGAAATATAACGGAGGAATCGTCGCGATTCCTCGTCGAGTTGTCTCCCCGGTAATTACTCGATAATTGATTATTAGAAAACCGGGACGAGGGAGAATTTCGACGATAAAAAATCAGAACGAACCTTTCCGAATATACCGGGATTACGCAACACCCTCGGACCCTAAAATTTCATCAATCCTTCAAAGTCACGATTAATCACTCTCAATCCTACCCATCACTTGGCGCATCAAATTTCCCCGATAATTCAGCCTCGATCTCGATGACCTAACGAGCGAATCACAGCGGATCCTAACAAGATCATAAACGAAGAAAATGGAAAAGCGTGTCCTCGCGGCCCTTATTCCGGCAATAAAAATAATCGGAAATATCGAACGAGCGCGTACTCGAACGCTCGCTGCCGGACAGAAACTTGGGCGAAAAAAACGAGGAGTAACAGCTCGTGAAACAAAGACGCGTGCGAGTGACACTTTACGCGTCAATGAGCGAGCGATTTATTTAATTTGTCAACGTCAGTCAGCTCGCGGAGAGCCGATGGCACGCGATCGGGAAATCTTCAATCAAAATATGACGAAAGCGTGGCGCGACGCGACCCCGTTTCGGTCGTAATTAATTCTAGCGGTGGGGGAAAGGTCGTTGGTGGGGATAGAACGGTGACAGTGGTGGGAATAGACAGGGACAGTGGTGGGGGATGGACAGGAGCGGTGGTGGGGGATGGACAGGAGCGGTAGTGGGGGCGAGATTCGTATCGCGCGGATAATTCCGTTCCGATTATAGCCGGGGCGATTTCGTAGGAACGCGTTTCACGTACCGCGAAATAATTATTGGACCGTCCAGCGAAAACGGCCACGTATTTATGGAGGCGATAATGCCCGTCATAAACGACCGATTCGTCGTGGAAACACGTACACGCAACCGTGCACGCGCATTTTTCGCCCGAATGCCCCGGCATAAATCGACTAATTAATAAATAAATAGACGGGCCAGCCGTGGACAGCGGAATTACGTATTCCGTTTAGGCGTTCGGGGAAACGACCAAGGCAATTGCGCGTGCGGTTTTAATGAATTTCTCTACTACCCCGTTCTCGGTGGGATTATGTTTTGTTCGATTGCTCTTTTCATCCTTGTCCCGTGTACGGAGACAGTTCAGCATCGAAGTGGTTTTTCACCGAAATTCATTTCCAACGGATTGTTCGACGCGTCCATTCGTAGAGACCTCGGTCTTGTTAAAACCGAGGGTAAAAACTCTCGGAACGCGAGAATTAACCGTATGTAAGCTTCGAATTTTATTCGATTATTATTTCGAAATTTCGTATTTCGATTTCAGAATCAAAGGATAAGAATTAATATAATCGGGATATTTGATTTTATCACCCTGCGAGGAGAATAAAATGAAACGCGAGGAATGTAAAAGAGTATGCGAGAAGTGCCTGTCACGTGTCATTATCTTGCATGAAGACAAAAATTCCTTTCTCAAAATGTAAGTAATAGAGATGCGAGAAAAGAAAGGAAGAAAAAATTATACCATGTGAGGATCTGTACAGTGTAATCTGTAGAGTGTACTATACTCGAAGAACCAGTCATCGGTTTTAATTACCCTATATTTAACTGCACTTTCTAAAGACGTATTATCAAACAACGAAATAACAAAAATTCCGAGTAACTTCGGAAGATAACTAGCCAGCCTCGACGCAGGAAATTCGTAAATACCCGTGGACGTGTAATTCGCGGGAGCGACGTCGAATATTTCTAAATCCTGGAAATTTCGTGGCTGTTAATCAGCTCGAAAACGAGAAGAGGAAGAGACGTCTGGTGGACGTAATTGATTCAGAAACTCTCGTTACAGCGTATTATAACGTCACGAAATAACCACGTCCCGGCATCAGACGGTAAAATTAACGTCATTTCGAATTTATGCTTGGCCCAGAGCGTTCGCTGGCCATCAGTTTTCACGGTTGCCCGCGTTTACATTAACACATCCGCTTGATAAGAAGTAATAACGACAGCCCCGACGCGACACTGTGATTTGCGAACAGGGCTGTTGCATCCGGTGCAACAGGAAATCGTCGATAAAGTGAAATAGTCTGTTCACCTTATTTATCGAATTTACCGAAGAACCCAGCAGTCTCGTTCCTCGTTTATCAATCTAGAAATAAAAACGTCAGACTCGTTTGCTACATCGATCGCCGAATCGTTCGGAATAGCTCTATGGATGAAGTGGTAACGGTTAATGGAGATAGAGTAACTTTGGATATAGACATTGGTCGTAACATCCACCGAGTTTGCTAGAGTCAAACGAGGAAATTTGGATAATTCTATGATAAACTGAACGGCTCTAATTTACGTCCTCGTTAATGGCTAAATTGTATTCGGGGATAGAGAAGTTTCGGAGATCGCTGGTTCTAGGAACTGAGTCTCAGAAATTAGGGATCGTTGCTGAATTCGAGAAATGGCCCGCGAGGTTACAGGTGATTCCAACAAATATCGAAAAAGTTACGACTGGTCCTAAGAATTTCTCTGAAGATCGTAACTGAGATCTATAGATCAACCTAAAGATTGTAACCAAGGTCCAGAAATAGACCTAGATTTATAGCTGATTGTGAGTTGCAAGAATGACTCTGGAAATCACAACTGAAAGTCACTACTGACACTAGGAATTATATTTGTATCAATTCCACTAATTGGAAAGAGACAACGATTCATAGATAGAAATGTATCAATATGATTGGGAAATTATAATTTAAACGGTTAGCATGAATTAATGGGAACTCGAATAACAAGCATCGAAATATTATCTATTAATAAAATCACATTATTGTCTGTCATAGATGACACAATCGATCATTCGGAAAATAAATAAATACTAAGCAACTTTTTCTTTATTGTTTGGATATAAATAAACGACAGTGATAAACACTTTGATACCTAGACATAATACATCATAAGTACCTAGGTGATTAATTAGAGGGATGATATTTCTCTTTTGCCTGGAAAAAGTACATATTTAAACACGTTTACGGTTAATTTCGTGCAAAATATTTTCTAAATATTTCTGTTTAAATATTAATTTACTCCGGGTTTGTACGATACATCAAAAAGATTGCTATTTTGGGCTACCGTTACTTTGCGTCGCAATATCGTTGAACGTTTCAAGCACTGGAACTCTTCAAATGTTACTAAAACGAAAAATCGGTCCAAGAGCTTTCGCAGAGTATTTTGCCAAGTTTTATCTCGATTTCGGTTCGTAATGGTATCGTAGCTTTTTCACTCGTGAGTTTTTACATGTATGGTAAAAGGTCTCATTCGACTGAGAAACAACGTGAGGTGAATATACCAGAGACGTTTTTATTTAAATTAAATACATTTCGCGAGTGATCGATAACCTTGATTTAAACAGAAAATTTTTCATCACGACGCGTTTACGTAATTCACTGTATAACCACGATTATTATCAACGATTTAAATTAATTCCTCGAAATTTCAGCGATTCATTGACGAAAAAATACTCGAATAGATTAACCGAAAAAAAAAACGGTATGAGAATTTTATCGCGAAAATGCTTTGAAGCTTTGAAATATTTCCATTGTCCGAAAAAGGGGGAAAGATGGTTCCAAAAAAAAAAATATATATTTTTTTTCGTTTCAAACCAAACTCCAGCATTTTTTCTCTGGCTAGCATCAACGGCATATTTTTACATCGCTGTACGTATTCCTTACGTCACTCGTAATTTCGAAAAAGATCTCGGTATCACGCTTCCGTGTAATTTTGGTGAAGTTAAATTTTAGCCGCTTCCCGTCAAGAAGAGCAGCTCGAGCCACAGAATTTCTCATGGCTTTTGATGCAATTTCGCTGCCGAGCCTCGCGCACTACAAATATCAGTGCAAATGCATGCAGAGGTGGCAGTTTCCGTCGAAACCTACGTTGAAGAATTTTAATCATCGTTTGAACAACTGCTTAATTGAAATGCTTTAGACTAAAGTGAATTACATTGAGAAATAAATAACGAACAAATAAAACGATCAAGACGTATTAATTAAACTGGACTTTTACGATGAAAATGGACAAGTGTCGGTAATGACTCGATTCGGGTTCTACGTTCTAAGATTTGTAATTTTGTACACCATTTTCATTAATCTCGTGCAAATATTTATCCGTTTAGAAAAATAGAAGTTTCAATTTTTTGGTTAAGAAACTGAATAAGGCAACATTCGTTAAAGTGAAGAACTAAATAACAAAAATCGCTTAAATAGAGAATTAAATTACCAAAGTAACCGAAACTTGGAATTAAACAATAAAATAACTAGAATAAGTAAGTAGAGGACTAGAAGCCTCTGAAATAAGTAACCGGACGATTAAAATAACTGAAATTGTCCAAATAGAAGATTCGTTTCTTCCAAAATTTCTATTTACTTTTACGTGTCAAGCATTCGTTGTTCGTCAACTTTCATGTTCGCGTTTAATTGCTATATTTAGGTATAATAATCCGTGTATTGTTAACCGATTTCGCCACACGCGAGTTATGTTCGTCACTTAAGTTCAGAACGAGAAAACCAACGGAACGTATAATAAATATAAATTTCTTTTGGAAGATCGATCTACCTGAGAATTCGTCATTCTTCATTTATCAGGCACAAATAAAATCCATAAAAACTACCTCACCTTATAATAACATATCGCATCGAGATTAATCGCGTCGTGCAAATCTAACGATAGATTATACGTTGGAGACTTTCCCTCGCAAAGGAACTAAAATATTCAGCAGAATTTTAAATTTCATAGCGAATCTTTGTGTCATTTTACCATTAGCGGATTAGCCTCGGGTACATCAAACTGGACGACGGAATATCCATTTGAAATTATAGCTTATTCATAACGCTTTTGTTCCAATATACACGTCTATAATCCCTGTATCATCCGGCAACATTCGTCGAAATGAATTCTTCCGTGTTCGTTAAAAATAAAGGAAATCAGAAATTTATATTCCTCGAAGAATTAACGAGTCGCGCTAGCATCGAATTTCAGCGACACTCGCGTTAATGATTAAATATCTTATTTAGCAGAATATAGAGGGCAAATGAGGTTCTAAGCGAACGGACGAAACAGGAGAGAAACGTAATTTCGAAACGAGTTCGTCTCGTAACATGACTATTTTATCTGGCAAGGATTCCGATTGTTAATGCCATTGCTGGTTATTTTCGTCGTCTTCTTTTCTCTGTCGAATTAACAGATTTATTATTGTAAGATTTCGCTGCTGGACGAACTCAAATTTTGGTTAGGAACTTTGGGTGGAAACGAAGTCTTTGTAACGAATAATAATTTGAAATTGATAACTAGTCTCTTCTCAACAATTAACTCTTATAATCGAATACTTACACACCGACTCTTGAATATTGACAACTGAACTTTGAATACTAAATACTCATACTGAATCATAATATTCGCTCATAACTCATAATAAATTTAAATCTTATACTCCATCTTCTTTTATACGCATACTCTCTTCTTCGATCATTCTTTTGTCATTAAACGTTCCATTCCTGTATCTTAAACATTCCATCTCCTTGTACGTGGTCTCTCATCTATTCACACGCACTTGAAACTAATTGTAAGATCGCTTTTAATCCTTTGCGGACGAGAAACGAAGATAACGATACATCGAGTATATACTAAACAATTAAGAACCTCAAATCGAGGCAAATTTTCTGAATTAAAATAAATATACAACATGAAACTACTTTTCGCTATGTTCCAAGGAGCTTGCACTTAAAAAAATAAACAAATTAGCACGTATATAATGACATTCGTCCCAAAAGAGTTTCCATATTATCAAAATTACGCGTGATTAAAGATCGGATTAATGCAATCGCAGAGCATCGAAGGATTTCGTTTCCGTAATTTCTATTCTACATGCTAAAATAGAGTGAACCGGGGGAAAAAAAGGAAGAAAAGTGGAATAAACGTATAAAATAATCCCAAAAAATTCCTCGATCGAACAGAATGGTAGAGAAACTGTGCCAAACTCGGCATTCCTTCTATTCGACCTGCAATTGTTAGCAAACCCTACAGCTCCTCGTCAACGTCTCGCAGCTTCGTCAAAGTTAGCGAAGAAGCGGCACCAAACGGTCGTTTACAAGAAGATGGCTCGAATCGGAAACTCTTCGCGTCAGACTGGGACAACGACGAGGTACTCCAGACTGAAAGTTTTCATTCTGGATAGAGAAAAGCGAGAAACAAAGCGAAGGGGACAAAGTGAGGAGGATTTCGGCGTCGATCGAGGTTTTTCTGTCGCGAGATCGGGCAAATATATGTTATTCTTGGCCGAAAGGTAGTGGAAAGAGTTGTTTCTAGTTTAATTCCGGTAATTCGATTTCCATTAAACGATTTCACTATGCTGTGTACTCGGTGGATCCCCGCGGGAGTCGAACGGTAAACGGAAGAGATTGACGAGTGCCGCGAGAAGGAAAAAGTGGAGTGGGGATATACCGGCGGCGCGAAAAGTTTGAAAAACGTGACGGGAAAATGGGAACGGAAAATTACAAAAGGCGGCCGCTCGATGTTTGCCGGTGAATTAATCGTCCAGGAACGGAATTAAAATAGCGACGGTCGGGGAATATCGAGGGCTTTCCTTTTAACCTCTGTTATTAGATTTGTTGTTCGAATAGCACCAGTTTTATCTGCTTTTCGAGCTTTCGCAGCGGGTCTTATTCGATTGGAAAGGTGTTACGAGGATATTAACGGAGTTATCGCGTCGACTCGGGCTGGCTTGAATCTAACTTTTTAATTCGCCGATGTTAGAACCGAAATGCTGTATGATTTTGAAATTCAAAGCCGGATATGGATTAGAATGTAATTTTTTAATTTATTGAACACTCGAACTTGAAATTCAAATGACTTTCACGTTTTCTTCCTTTTCTTTTTGTAGTTATGAAGGAAACGGGAAGATTTTCATTTAAATTCTGTAAGATTTTGAAATTCAAAGCCGGATATGGATTAGAATATAATTTTTTAATTTATTGAACACTCGAACTCGAAATTTAAATGGCTTTCACGTTTTCCTTTCCCTTTTCTCTTTGTCGTTATTGAAAAAACGAGAAGATTTTCATTTAAATTGATACTAAATTTATCGAGATAAAAACTTATTTATTTTCATCACGTCCTTTTATATATTATTATATTATATTAAAGTACAGTATTATAATTCTATTGTTAAATATGAACATGTGATCCTACATTTGTAGGTTACCTTTGTAAATTTTGCTGAAATTAAAGGTTCGAGACATGGTGATGAAATGATATGAAAAAATAAAGAAAGAAATGTAAATACGACGCTGATGTTATTGATTTTAAATATTTCAGTATTTAAACAAATATTTTTAGAATCAGACGCATATTAGCTTTTAATACGGGCGAATTTCGATTGAAAATTAAATCCAAGTGTAGTTGTACCTTCCGATCAAACCATTTTGTAAAATATTTTTCGTTTCAACGATGGAAAACAAATGAAACGTACTGTATTTTAAATTCCATTGAAAAATACAAAATTGCTCATTAACAAAGTTCGTAGCATCGTAAATGAATTCATTTTCAAATAAAGAAAAAAAGAAGCAATCGTAATTAGTATCAAGGCAGTAATTAAAATTAATTACTTAAAAATCATTGTTAAAATATATCCCACGTTACCGTACAAATAAATATATTTACATTTAACAACGTATCGAGATTCGAATTCTTGAGAAATGTAAAAATTTTAATTTAATAATATATAAAGTGATACAAAAGCTCCGATATTCCCTAAAAGTATAAAAATTTATGTCTATTCCGTCATTTTCTCTGTTTGTTCTATATTAAAATTTTATTTTTCAGTTTTTTTTTCCAAAAAAGTTCCTTCAAAAGTGTACGCGCACGTTCTATCTAAAATTATCATCGCAGTAAAATTTTGGAAAATTTTTCCCTTTGGTCTTTCGTACAGCTTCCTATTCCGAAATTTTTTACATGCTTCAGAAATTTATTTTCCACAAAGGGAAAGCATTCTAACTTAAATAATAATAGCAATGAAACGAATACCGTAATTTTTCCGAACGCTACGTTTTCTTTTTCACCTACTTCGATATTTTCCTCTATACTTGATTTACTTTCCTTCGTTTCATTTCCTTTTCGACGCTCGCTTATCATCGACTTCTATTGTTCCAAAATCGGAACAGCACATGCCCTGGAATATTTGCGTCCCGCGATAATTGTAATGCAAATCGCATCGAATAAATATTCGAATAATCGGACTAAAATAACACGAAGAAACGAATATAATAGTAAAGAAATTAATGAACCAGCATAATATATGCTTATCGTACCAAAATATTTCTGATAAAACTGTAAGTCATGTCACGACAACGTAGAATCCGTGACATTTTTAAAATGGAATACTTCCCCTCGGAGGGAAAATATGTTAAACCGTATTTTTCGTTTTTCCCTAAATTCAATACGCTCTCAATCAGTCCCATATTACCAAGACTGTCTTTCTATTTCATTTTATTACGCTCTTGAACATTTCAAAAATATGGATCGTCATATTTTATAAAACCTCACGGATTTATCACGTACATATTTTAACCTTGCTGTATTTATACTACACATTCGTATCATTCGGAGTCACAGTGATCCAATCACATAAATTTGTGAATCTCATAAATTTTTTAAAATACACTATTCAATTCAAATATCCAAAAGTAACATTTATTTAAAATCCATATCTTCATTTTCGATCATCCTCTGATTCAAAGAGTAACTACTACGTCTCACAGTCTCTTCCATAGTCCTAAAATACTAATAACATCTAAACAATCACTTCCCTCTTCTCTAATTACATTGAAATTTCCTTATGATAAAAATACATTTATTAATAATAGATTGTATACTCTCGTATACAGTGAAGTAACGATATAAAACTATAATAAAAGGAAAGGTTTCGGTGTGACACGTGCTAGCTTCTCTGCTGTCTGGACTGTCCCAGAAATGTAAAGAGAAAAGACTGGAATAATTATATTCGTCCTGTAACGCAACGTGACAGTCCTTTTCCTTGTGTCACTTGCTACGACTTTGACACCAGGAACCGTAGACGAATTCGGTCTTCGTCGATCATCGTTCAAATTAACACGTTGGCTGCTGTGGGGGTCACCAGTGACCGGCGCGCCCAGATTGATGGAAATATATATAATTGAAACAAATGACAATACTTATAATTTAATTGCATTCCAGCGCCACGGGGTCACTGGTGTCCCCTGCCACGAAAACTGCTTCAAACATGATTTTATAACTCATTGTATCTGTTACAAATAATATTTAAGCATAATATGCATCGCATAATGAAAAGTTGGCGCATTGGGCAAACCATCGAAAATGCATCTGTCAGTCAACGTGTTAATGGACAAATTAACTCGAACAAACCTAGAGACACGGTAACAAGCTATCGTCTGAAATGCAAAATTTCCTCGGGAAATTGCAGCGTGTACATTAAACCGATGGAATTGCTATGCAACAAATGGGTGTTCGATTGCGAACCTTCGCGATCCTGCTCTCATGCTAATCCCCTAAACGAACTCTTCGCTAATTACGGGCCCTGATCTGGCACGAATTATGACTTATGATTCGATGTCTAAGCTGCAAGCACCGTGGCCTTTGAAACGGCCCGTTAATCATGCGATCCGCCCTAAAGTTTACTCAGCTTGCCTCTCGATTACGTAAAGAGCTAGAGGCTGAATATATGGCGAACCCGTGACACGTGATCATTAAGGAACACCATCGAACTTGGAAGACTCTATATCCCGCGCGATATAGCCCTTTTTTTCGCCGTATCACCCATACTGACACACCGGCCGCCATAAATATGTTAATGAGAGAGAAGGGTCCCAGGATTTTATGCGTACGAGTGAATAAAATACGAGCCGGTCTGCCGTACCTGGCATGTCATTTACGAGCAGAGGTAAAATTCGGAATTAGGATGTTTCAAGGTGTATATCAATCTGTATAACCGAAGTTCACGCCGGAATTAATAAACCAATCGAAACGAGCTGTTTCGCGGTCTTCGTTTTTGCAATTATTGAAAATATACTGTTGGTTTTGCCATAATTAATGTTGACTTTTATCCAGACGGAAAGGTGATCGAATCTGGTTGCCGCACGTGCTGTTTCTCTTCGACACACTTGTTCACCTCTTTTCGTTTGTTCCCGCGTTTCTCATTTTTCATCGTTCGCGTACCCAAATTGGAAAGAGGGTCTGACGTTTCGTATAGGTTCGTCCTTTTTCTCCAAATTACCAACGTTAAGTTATTCTCGTTATTGGTCGGATATTCGTAGCCGCGTTTATGAATGAATCACGAGGATAACGAATAGGATACACCGAGATTGAGAGAGACAGAGAGATAAGGAAAGATATAAAGCAATAAGGTCGCAGGGACAGGATCAGTGTCAGTCAAAGTGTCAGTCGTTGTCATAGGATAAAAAGATAGTAGGTTTGAATAATACACTGCGTTCATAAATTATTATATCAAACTGTGACACTGATTGATGTCCAAATGACACGTTCAAAGATAACGCCGTCGTTCAAAACTGCTTGCAGATTCTAACTTAGATATTTCACCTAACACCGAATAGAAAAATCGAATTTTACGTAAAATTAACGTAACTTGTCTTTGATATTTGTAAACTATCGTTCGGAAGAGCTATAGACTTTCCTGAATCATTGCCAGCGATACTCAGAAATGAGAAATTCATTTCAAATTGTTATCGTACGGCACTAACTAACTTTCGAGAACCTTGTCTCGACATAAATGTCTCGTATCGCTGTTTCGAGGGTAGAAACACTTGTGTTCGTAGGCACGATTGGCTTTTCGAGCACGCTATATTACTCGAGCCAACTATAATCCTACAACTATGTCTGTATTTGCCACCAGGAATCCAGAAGATAAGGATTTAGGAAGCATCAAAGGTGGAGTCAGGTGGAGCGAAGGGTTAGGTTATACTATGCCTGTGTCATTCCGCGAGATCTCAGATATTCTGCGTGTATTACCTTAATTATTCTGTTCTACGACAAATTTTGTTCATTTGCGATGAAAGGAATTCCTATCATACAACAGAGAGGTCTAAAAATCAAGGCATAATAATAAATAGGACTTATAAAATTTTAAAAAAGATTAACCCTTTGCACTCGAATGATGACTGTCGGACATCGTGAAATTTTAAAGACCCATATTTATTAATATATCAAATTTAAAATAATATAACAATATGCGAAATATCGAAATCAAATAATTCTACATGTTAATTATTATACGATTCTTTATTTACCACTTAAAAAAATAATGCCAGTTTTATATCAGAAAATTTCTACTTTTCTGTAGCTAAAAAATCGCCGAGTGCAAAGGGTTAATATCACTTGTAAATATGATATTAAAGTGTATACATAAATATAAATTGATATAATTTAGAAATTCTATCCATTTAATTTCAATACATACGAATAGCCAGCGTAAGTAAATAATTTTCTCTATGAAATCGTTTTTCAAACGTAACTCTACCTTTCGTATACAAGTAATCTGATCTTATAGGAACGCAATTTTTCTGATACATTTTCCTGAAACCTAACACTCGCGTTATGCAACAGCAACGTACGTATGTATAATCACAGTTCAGTTGGAATAAAAGTTGACGTAATTGGGAAAATAAGATATCCGAAACAAACCGGTGTAATTCGAGCGATGATAATCAGTCATCATTCAGTGATAATATACCAAAGATGGAATTTGAATGAAAGACGCGAAATTGAATCATCGTTAAATTCTACCCCCAATTCACAGTTTGTAGCGTTTGTGTCTAGAGATGAATAGAACGTTGATCGCGGAGCCCGTTTTTAGGGAGGTTTGTTTGCACAGGGCGTGTTTAGGGGTTCTATTGAGCGAAATACCTGGCGAATATCAACGCGACAACGAAGCATCCCGTTGGACCAGCTCCCGAATCGACTCGAACGAATTCGAGTTAAGGGAAAACAGGATTCGAGTGAAGCCCCGTCGAATTAAAGCAGAATCCAAATTCTCGAGCTTTACGCGAACTCCAATCACCAGCCATGCAAGCACCTCGTTTGAAATTGCGCAACCAGGACCAATTTAGTATGCACATCGCGTAAAAAATGCGCTTCTGAAGTCTCGCATAATTTCCTATATTCGACTTAGAATTAGTCGAATCCATAGTAAAAAAACAAATTATGGAATTTAGAAAAATTTGTCGATAGATTATGATGTATTATAGAGTCAGGTGAAAGATGGGACATTTTGATAATATATTAATTATTATGGAATTATTTTAGAATCGTTTAATATCGACATCGCTAAAATATGATTTTTCGAAATCTAGCACAATGTTTTATATTGCACATCGAATTAATCATGAATTAAAATGACGGAATTTGAAAAAATTACTTGACAAGATTATAGATTAATGTGAAATAATACCTATAGAATAATTTCAACGGGATATTACTTATTCTAGAATTATTCGACATTCTTATATCGATGATTTATGAAATAAATTTTTAAAAATTCAAATTTTGCAATTTTTACTGTTTTAATCGTGTAATTGACTAAATCTGGAAACTAGATGCGTTTTCGACTCTTAGCACGGAAAATTAGTACCATTAGCGAAGTCTGTGAATAATCAAATCTGAAGCCTAGGCACGTTGTTAACTCTTCACTCGAAAAATACGATTAAATGCCTCGGTATGCCACTCGCAGAAAAATTAGTGGCACTAGCGTAGCCTAGAAACAGCTAAATCTGAATTTGAAATCCAGTTCTCTCAATTTCTGGAGTCCAATAGTACGATGCTTACTGGGCGAACGAATAACTCGTATTATACAATTGCGACGTCGGAACGAGGACTAAACGCGGCAATAAACGGTACTACGAAATATACGAAACTGCGAGTCAATAAGTAAGTTACTTCCCCGCTGACTTCCGTTCTGCAAGGGATATTAGTTGCCACTAGGCGACTGCACGGGCATGGTTAACGTGCAATGCATTTCAGCTCGTTTGCATCAACCATTCCCTTCGTTACTGTTAAGCCTCGAAGCATTGTTTCGATGGCATAATTAGTCTCATAGAAAAAATATCTATATATATATATTCACCATCATAGTTTGTCGTATACTCAAAGTACCTGACCATAATTTATCTCGCCTTCTCAAAAATTATTTCTAACTTCTACCCTTGTTTGCTTCAAATTCAAATTCAGTTGTGAAATATTTAGATCTGAGTCTTTTACGTACCCTAGACGTTGAAGAATTTTCGAATGGGACAGCAAAATGATAGATAGTATAGAGCCAACTCTTGCAAATACACAGAAAGTATCAAATCTATTATCGAGGACTACATTTGATGCTCTTTCATCACTAAGGCGTTGTCTATTATACGTAACACAAAACATACAGTTCATTAAACAGTGAAGAAATACACAATTTNATACACAATTTTCTTTAGGACCCACTGGCAATAAAATCGCTGTTGAATTAAAAACCGAGTAAAATTAAAACGTGAGAACAATAAAATTCGCTATATGATAACAAAGATTAAACTCTCTATTTTGTAAAATAACTGAAGAAAGCACGTCCGACAGGAAACATTCCTTCTTGAGAAATGACGAATTTGAATTTTCGATAGGAAAAATAATAAAAAAAAAAAAGAAGAGCGATCTAAGAGGAAAAGAGCGAAAAGAGGAAAAAGACCGATCTAATGACGATGTAGAATTACGCTATATTAATCATGGAATATTCAAAAAAATGTATTCCAGTCCGAAATACGCGTTACGATTCAATCAGAAAGAACGTTGAGAAAGCAAAATATCTCGAATCGTAAGCTAATGGTCAAATGGAACGGAGCATCCGAAAACGAACGTGAGAAAGTTACCGACGAGCAACTGCACGACAGTTGCCGAGGAAGTTAATGTCCTGGCGGAGTAAAATCGACGCTTTTGCTTACAGCGAAACGTTAAAACGTTTACGAACTGGCGTAAAAAACAAACGAGCTGGAAAATCCAGCAGGAACGTGGGGACCCAGGGACAATGCTCGACGACATCCTGCGGCTGTGACACGGAAGTTGTTGCATAAACTTCTGTGAGAAGAATAGGAACAGTCACCTTATAATCCAGACAACTAATCATCCGCCTTGTGACTTCCACGCGTTTGGACAAATGAAAAGATATATAGCTGAAAAACATTTGGGCATGGTCGAGCGAGTTTCTGCAGAAAACAGAGGAAGCTACCATGATCCTTTGCGCAGGAATAGTGTAATATCTGTAACGTAACAGTTTTATTTATTACATTCGATATCGAATATATATCGGAAATATATAGGAATATATCGGAAAAAGGAATGATTTTATTATTCTCGTCATTCTTTCTGGAACCATTTTATCTGAAGAATTTTTCTCGACTATTTTTTCCATTTTGGGACATGGAATACAAATTTGAAAGTAGTATTCGTAAATTGGTTACGACAAATGGCTACGGTGACTTGGAGTTGGAACGAATGTAGGAATGTTGGGTGAATAACAAAAAGAATGTCTTTTTAATATAAAATATAAAAGTAATTTATGAAAACTATATTGCTAAACTCTGAACTCTAAATTGCACATACCAATTCACTATACTCGTGACTAAAACACTGACTAAACTCTAAATAAACACACTTCAGAACCACACTCGTTCCATTCTGACACTAATATTAAAAAATCGAAAAGATAGTACTTAGATACTTCTGTATAATATATATTTTCATTTGACTCACAACCAGTCATCCATTACCACGTTTAGATGAAAAGATCTGAAAATCTATAACACAAATTTCACCAAACTCTCGCAGACTTACCGAGAGGACATAGAAAAGGTTATATTTACAGTAAAATTGTAATGATCGGCGCATTTATCGACTCACTCTAGCAACTATCGAAAAGGTCCAATAAATAGCGACCTATACGATTATACTTATTTTTCACTCCGATTTAAAACAACGTAAAAATATTCGAAATGAATCATCGGTAGCAAATATGGCCGTGAAACAGTGATTTAATTCAAAACGAGCTGTTAGATCGATCCGCGGAAAATGGCGGGCACGTATTGGCACTTAAACTACTTTTTTCTCCGCGAATGGTACTCCGTGCGTTTGAAAATCTCGATAATCGGGGGCGGTGAATAATCGAGCGAGCGCGAACGGTGAAAATTGGAATGATACACAATCGTTTCCGATGGTCCATCATCAGCCCTTTTTAAGGGGACGTTGCTATGCCCGATCACGCGGAACGTCGCTGTTTAACGGCCATTTGTATGCGGACGTTCACCTGTGTTGCACGTCACGTTTACACGGTGAAAAATATTTGAAAATACCGTCGCGTAAAACCGAGTGCAAAATAAAGTTATAATGCGAACGGTAACAAATGACGAGGATGTCGCGAATTCCACGGGTGTTGCTGAATATTTCACCGCGGTTCAAAGGATAAATCGAATTGACCGGTTCCAAATCCGAGATAGGCGCAATTATTTGTTAGTTCTTTTAATAATCGTCACATGTACATCTGTACAATTTGTTCATGAATATCTTTGTTAGCGGGTAGAGCCCGAATAATAGAATTTTTTCTGCAACGATCGTTGAAACTGGTACGGGATTGTCGAATTTAATTTGTTCCCAGTTTCTACTGAAATTTGTACGATATACTTCATTCTATTAAATTCTGTAGAATATGATAAAAGAAAGGGAAAAATATATATTGGTTCAAAGTGTCCACTGTCTCTATACACGAGTACATAAAGCAAAAGGAATCTATCTTCACGTTATATATACAAGGTGTAACTGACGACTGTTGTCATTTTTCAAGCACCTTCGACAGTCTGGCAAAAAAATGTTTTCTACGAAGATTAATCAATATTTAATCGATTACATGTTGAAATAAAAAAAATTCTGAAACCTATTTCTTTTCACTTTGACGTTTTTAATCAATACCCTGTAATTTTGACAAATACGATGATCTACTATATTATGATCTTCGGATAGTCTTCGCTTTAGAAATTTTGTATAATATACATTCCTTGGTTTTAATTACCAACTATACTTTAGGTTAACGATTTATAAACTGTTAGAAATGTGAAGAAAGAATATTCATTTCAGATTATCGCAAGAATAGAAAAAGCACAGGCTAAAGAATCGTTACAGAATCGTAAGTGGGAATGGTTAGATAACTGCTAAAACACAGTGTAACATTATCGTGGCTTTGAAGATAGTTATTCGATCTCAGTTCGAGTAACTATAGTATGCACACACGGAGAATTTAAGGGTACATATTTCACTCGCTTCATCCGTTGATTCCGCGATTCTTTCGTAAGTACACGATCCAAAGATCACGTTAAAACATGGAATAACTAACTCTTTCGTCGTGAAACGGAATAACAGAATATTGCACGGTATTCCGAGCACTTCATCCGCAGTTCTATTATTCCCACCATGCAACATCGACGTTCTGGATCTATCCATTCATATTCATTCGAATGTCATTGAGAGAGATAACGCGCTTTATCCAGTTCGAGTTAACGTCGCGCTTTTCGCGCTGTAACTCATTCGTTTTCGCGCGAAGATCCGCGAGAGGACAATCCCGATAGCTTGATCCGCCGATTCCCACAGAAAGGAATATCCGGTGTGCACAGTCGCCGTTTCAGACCCGAAATCGTACAACGTGGCAAGTAGAAAAATGTGCAATACCCAGCCGCGTCTTTGATACGACGAAAAATCAATTGCAGGAAGAGAGCAGTCGAATGAAACCGACTTAATTAATTTTTAATTAAGTCGCCTTCATATTTCCAATTTATTGCCGAATATATCGAATATCGAAATTATCATTCGTTAATTTTTTTTAATCAAAATTTATTCCTTCTCTATCTCTCTATGTTTCGTAATTTCATCATTACGGCGAATAAATAAACTTAAATAAATTTCAAAATCACGAAATGAGATGCAATTTTTCATTTTGTAGTCTAGCGTTAAGAATTGCGATAGAGGTATTGTCAGTAGTCGATATTACGTAATGTCGGTGTTATTAGTATGAAATACTATCTACGTTTTATCGCGAAGTTTAAGGAAAATCCAGAAAGGACGAAGAAAGCAAGAAATTATGTACAAATGACTCCTTGCTCCCAAGAACAATTTTCTCCCTGCGCGTTCGCTATTTCAAAATTTACCACGGTAAACGATCCAATCTCGACGGAACTGCCATAATTCGGCCGATCGACGCGCGGAAAATTCATAAACGGTACCGAGGGGTAAAATTTTTCATACAATAACGAGCCTCTCGTCGCTCGCGCATTTTCAGCTTCATTTCTCCCCGTCCTCGAGATTCCTTCCTCTCGACTTTCATGGTTTACGAATTTTCTACCTTCGCCCTGCAGTCTCTTCGCTGCTGTTTAGCTTAAGCGAGGAAAAGAGAGAGAGAAATATTCGAAGCGAACGAATATGGCAGATAAAGAGAGAAATTTATAAAGAAAAATTCACAAAGAAAAGACGAAGAGAGAAAAAGACACTCACAGAGAATAGACCGACGGAGAGAGAGAAACTTAGATAAACCAGAGAGATACTCGCAAAGATAAGGAGAGACAAAGAGAGGTAAAAAGAAAGGAAGACAGTGATCGTTCGAAGAGAAAAAGGAAGCAGCGAAAAGACTGGAGGATGGATGAGAGAGGAGAGATCAAATAAGTTGAGAGAGGACAGATCAAATAAGTTGAGACAGGAGGGAAACAGAAAAGCTGTAAAACGTGGCAAAAAAAAGAGAGGAGAGGGTGGAAGGAAAAGAGGCGTGGGAGGAAAATGATGGAACGCGAAGGTGGAGAGGATAGAGGGAATAAAAAGGGGCGAGCAAGGGGAGGAAGAAGAGTTATGATTGTGGCCGAGTTCTCTCGGACTCGTGAAGCCTCGGAAGACTTTTGACGACACGAGACACGGGAGTATAAATGCACTTGCAGTTCGTGCCCGACGAGAACTGCACCGGGGAAGCAGACGACCGCAGCATAAATCAAATTCTTTTTTGCCCCAACTTCTGTCGCTCGAAGAGTGGCCAATGTTGCTGCTTCTGCGCCCGCTTAATTCGCGCTGAAAGTTCGGCCGATTTAAATGCATCGCGCGAATTATCGCCCCTACCCCGAAGGGTAAATTTTGCTACAGGGATGCAGTACAGGTAACCTTCCTATAACACGGTAGATAGGTTCCTAGAAAATATCGCGTTGTATGAAACCGTGTTCTATGAGATCCAGAGCCTATACAAAAAGGGGGATTGCGTTCCGAAGACTTATTAAAAACAAATTTTTATTTTTAATTCTACGTAAAAATCTTAATTTTTATTAAAAATATAAATGTACAACGCGAAACAAAAAAAGACAAAAAATATTGTTTAATTCAACGAAACTTTAATTTAATTAATTCCTTCGTGCTGATGTTTAGAGATGCACGTACTTACGTAGCTGCTTCATTTTCGACACAAAATGAGACGAGTTCTATCGCGCCGTTTGGGTTTTTCGAAAGTTTTCAAAAATTTCTGGAACTCAAATGATTAAGACGGCAAGCTTCGTCGCGACTGATGAAGTACAGTGTTGTATAAAGGTTTTTCCAATTTTCTTATCGTGTTAGAGCGAAACTGTATTATAGGATGTCGTGTTGTAGGAGAGTTCTCGCATTTTATGAATCGTGTTATAGCGAAATCGTGTTGTAGGAGGGCTATCTGTATGTCGTTGTGACTGTTATGTGTGTCAATACGCGGTGATTCGAACGAGAAATTCTTGAGATGAACGTGGGTGTATGGAGATGAAAGTAGAAAATATAGATTTGATATCGATAATTATTATTTAAGTTTCCATTTTTCCAAGTATTCCGATTTTATTTAGAAATGAAATGAATTATACGTCGATAAAGAGGAGCTTTTAGAAGAGGATATTACGAATCGTAAAAGGGGTTGGATATATGGAGAATAAATATTAAATAATAATTAAGATCAATTAGGACCTATACTTCCTTCGTGCCTACTTGTCATCTTTTCATACGATTATATAACGGATTATAAAATTTTCTATGATACACACGCGCAGGATTTTATTTGTTAATAAAACGGAATTAAGGGAGGCAGAGAAATGAAATAATAATCAAAATGAAGGAACACAAAGGTCGATTAGGAGGAGTTTCACGTGAACGTGCTTGTCCTTCCAACGCCTTATTACAACTACCTTTTTTCTACTTATACATTCCCTTTCTTGTCCTTTCCTTTGATTATTTCGTATATAATATTTCGATACGAATATTAAAAATTCCATATTACTCGATGTCATTAATACAATCGTAATTCATGAGAATTTCTTGGTAAAAGAATTAATATACATCGATCTGATTCTCCCTGAAATACTGAATTTTGTAAAACCTCGGAGTTAATATTAAGAGACGGAACTTTATATCCTTGATTCCTTTGCTTGCAAACTTTTTTACGTGTAATTTGAAACTAACCATCACCAGACTCCAAGTTTTCGAAAGATTGCATATACTCCGAGAAATAATAGGACGTAATACATATATGGCAAAAATGAAGCAGTCAGGAATATTTTCCTCGATATATTATATAGAGAACGGAATTGTGATTGTAAAAGGATAAAAAAAAATTATTTTCCAGTATTATGGACAAATGAATGTTACTAAATGTATAAATTATAAAACATTCATAATTTTTTATTCAAAGAGTGGGAATAATGTTAATACCAATGTGATCTCTAATTAAATGTGGATTAAATACATAAATACTGTAACAAACAGATGGTACAATCCACGAGGAACAATATTACTTCAAACTACACGTTGCATTGTTTGACAGAATTTCATTATAAATAATCCCCTTCTAATCCCACTAAATCCATAAGAGAATATGTTGACTGCCAAAAACGCCCCAAACTTTCTGATCAACTCAACTTATGCTGCTCAAAATAATAATCCAATTTAACCACACAACTATAAACACTTCCAATTACAAACTAAATCACAGTTATTATAAATTTGTTTGTTTATAAAAAAACAAAATAATAATCCAATTTTTTACTTTAATCATAATAAAAAAAGTAACTTAAACAATTTAAATGTTTATAAGGTACATTGGAATAAAAATAAATAAAACAAGATGAAATTTAAACAAAATATTTAAATATGCAGTTTGCAAGTTACACGACGTTACAGTGTCTTAGAAAATAAGAAAACAAAAAAATAAATAGACTGTTCCAAGACAGGCTCGTTTTGAAATTCAATTGGAAATCTGGCTTTTGCGTTTGTGTCCATCAAATCTCTCAACGAGCTGACTCGACCGAAGTGGACAAATCCTCGTTTGATATCCTATATATTTCACCGTGGGAAAATGATACGCCCGACAGAAAAAAGGTACTGATTTATGAAATACCGTGAAACTAGCCGAACAAAAATTCCTACACCTGTACAGCGGCGTAATTTAAACAAAAATCGCGGTCCGCATAGATGGAATATCGAATAAAATATTCTCCAACTCTTCACTTGCTTCCGGCAATACTTTTTCCGCAAAGGGCACATCCTGTTTGTAGAACTAGACAAATCAATATTTTTTTTACACGTATATTTTTTAACATCGAAAACAGTGAAAAAGACAGGTCGAAAAAGTTTACAAAACAGGGAAAAAAGAAAAATGAAATTGTAAATACGTATACAGAAAATAGTCTCGCATGTATCTTTTCTTGTTTCTGGGACCTTTGCCGGGTGGTCATCTGTGCAATTGATCGAACCATCCTTCGTTGGCGGTCTGAAACATATCAATTTGATATTCAAGTTACGAAAAGGAAGAACGATGTTACTGAAATTTCCCTCGGTCCGCGAATAAAATGTCCATCACAAAATGTCGTGTTTGGCATCGAATATCTCGTGGAAAAATATTTTGCTCGCGCTGTTCGAAACGACGACATGGTTTTTTCCTACGTCAGTTTTTTTTCCATATGTCATATACATCGCGTAATGTTAGACATGATATACGAATGAAATTGTGATAAAATTCACCACTAGGTAACTTGTTACAACGCAATGGGGTGAATATGTGAAATGCCGCGGATAAAAGATGTCGCAAAATCGAATGGTATAACACGGAACATAGTATAGGTAAATAAACGTCAATTATTTAAAATATCGTGTAACACTGTCGCATAACGCGTATTTCAATAACTTACATTTCATATTTATATTCACTCGTAACTAAATTCTATAAAGAAATCGATATAAAAGTCAATAACTTATCGTAAAGGAATAAATCAAGTGTGCGAAATAATACGAATAAAAGACGGTTATAACTTGAACAGAATAATACGAAACGTAGTATAGATAGAAGTCAGTTATTTGAAATGTTATATAACGTATACATCATACGTATAAACGTCCGCAACTGAACACACGACATATAAAAAGCAAAATTATATTGCAAGTTTCTATAAAAAAAAAAAATCGTTTTAAAGTTTCAGAAACTATTCCCAGAATGCAACGGATAAATTGTGTTTCATACGCAAATAACCTATACGCGTCTCTAAACGTTAAAGTTTATATAGGAATGTTCAACGTATGACACAATAAGCAAAAATATTACACAGAAAAATATTTGCGATTGTCAAATGATCTGAAATTTAAAAAATTGATATACTTTACCGGTACTTCCCTGCATGGCGATCGACCAGCGAAATAATCGTTCGAATAATCAATAGACAAACGTGTCATGAACGGTCATATAAAATCTGCTATCACATAACAACAATTTACACGACACTTCCTCTTCTGCAATTCTCGTTCAGCGTTAAAGAAGAAAACCGCGCGTAAAACGTTTCCGAGCGTAACTAGCTCGCGAATTCACTTTATTCTTACTCTACACTTTAAAATTTCGTTTGATCGTAAAAAATCGTGGTCGGATGAAACGTGAGTGAAATCATGGCGGTGGCGAGTTCCCTTTATTCGTTCCGACAATGGCCGCTAGTGGCGCTACGTGCGCGCGAATATGAATAACGTCGACGAAGTACCTAGGAAATTTTATTTCGTCGCGATGCTATTATGGGATTCGCTGAAAAAAATGGGCGTAGCAAGAGCACAGAGAGCCTTGCTCCTGCGAGGCAAACGAGAATGTTAGTATGAGAGGACGCGTTGGGAAATGTTCATGAGAATTCATACTAATAACGATAATTCAAATTTCAGCTCGAACCTGGTAATTCGGCTAGGGATCGCGGCGAAAAGAAAGAGCAGGCTAGATGTTAGGAGGGGTGATCGTTAGGATCGGATTGATCGATATCTCGCGGTAAAGGCGTGAAAATTGAGCGGTTCGGTGAGTGGCCAGGGACGGACACGGGAAACAAGAGCAAACCGACGAGATTGCGGCATTGTCCGCGAGATATGCCCGACGAGTCTAGCCTTCGTTCCGTTTCGCTTCGTTCGAGTTACCATGCATCGAGGAGTGGTCAACGTTAAGTAGGCGAAATGTTTAATTGGAAGCCAGAGGGCATGTTAGGAGATTCCCGGTCGATCCTTCTGTACCAGTATCGGATTGTTCTTGTACGGACAATAGTTGTAGTCATTCTATACAGAATTTCGCGGAGATTTTCGTTTGTTTCACTTGGAGAGATTTGCGCAATAGTATTATAGAACTCGGTTCGCGAATACGACGTTGAAAACGTGAATGTGTCTCTTAGTATAGCCTAGTTTGATAAGACGATGTCAGTTAACTTGCTTTTACGTAGTAATTTTCCCTGTTTCGCGATGAAAGGGCTGAATAATTAAAATCGGAATTAACTAAAGCAGATTGTGCTTTTCGAAATGTGCGACAGACTTCTGACAATATGTAATACGTTATTGACGTTATATTTAGAACATTCGCATTTTTAAAATCCTTTACATTTCCTCGTTATATATAAATTGCGTAATGCAATTTTATGATGTAAATAATATTGTTAAACTTACATTGGTATTATGAATCTTGATAAAATTAGAGAATGATAAAATATTACATTATATTTTGTTATTAGAATTGATTAGAAATATTTTTTATATAAGTCATCCTTACTAAAATTATATAACTGTAGAACTTCCTATGAGTTGGTATAATTAAGCGAAACCTGCAAAATTTTAAATCGAATTAATGAATTATTCCGTAGTGTTATCTTCGAGTAATAATTGGAAATAATCGTATTATCGTTTACCTCGTAATTTACGTTGACTATGAAAGTTTTCTCTTTCTAGAGCTGGTAAAATTATTCTCCCATTCTGGAAATATGTTAACACTATAACCCTTACTTCCTCCTTAACTCGATACTCTCTCCCTTTAGCTTCTTACGTAATTACTCTCAGAACATCTTCTCTTCCATTAGTTCGTGATGCATATAAATCCTCTGTAGCGTTAGGTTTCGCCGAAACTGCAAGCTCATCCATTCGTTGAACGTCGTAAAGCGATATATCGAAGTTGATAGCTATTATATGAGTGAATAGATATTTGACACTGATTAGTGAATCAAATTTTGCTAGGCAATAACTTACGAAGTCAGAACAGCTTAAACAGCTATATCATCTTTATTCCTTACAATCGATAACAATAGAAAGTTTGGAAACTTCAATAATGAAAATCGTGGTAAGTAAATCTGAACATGGAAAAAAGTTAATAAAAGTAAAAACATTAAAAGGTACTCAAGGCTGGTTCAACCTCCTTCCTACACAGAGTATAAACTGGCTTTTAGAATAGACTACTAAACTTGAAATCCCTCTCTTAACTTTAATGTGAATTATGGCTGTAATAAAGACTTTTAACGTCCCATTGATCGCTTTTGGGCTAACGAAAATTAATAAGTTGCCAGCTAACAGGGATCTTTTATTGGACAAATATGGAACTTCCATCAAGAGAATTTATATTCACAAAATCCAACTAAAATTTTCTTTCGTTTCACTATTTTATTTTACTGTTAAAAAATATTTCCATTGATTAAAAAATCCAATTATTCTATCGTTTCCCTGTACTACAGTTACAACGTTACGATAACATTTTTGAAAGAAAAATCTGTTTCACGATTTCTGTTTATCGTCCAAATTTTGATAACCTTTTCCCTACTGGTATTTTACAAAATTCTTTTGCTCTTTTTTATCTATATATATATTTCTTTTTTATTTCAAGAAATGGATATAAATTTTGATACGTAAAAATTAAGCGTCCTCGTTTTGCCAGTTTCATATAAATTCGTACGCGGCAAAAAGTAGAGCAGATTTGAAATTAAGACAAATGAATCGCCATTAAAATGCAGTTGCTCCCCCTCCCCGCGCTCCATCCCGCAGGTTCAGATCTTCTACCCCGTAAAAATTAAAATTATGTTCTCTATATACGGTTTCGCGAGGAGTGTCGCATAAATCTCGCGCGAGAGATTAATTCATTTCAACTGAAATTATTTTAATAGCAACTGCAATTTCTCGCGAAATACGTCTTCGCGATGTGTGCGTTCAAATGTCAAGCCTTAAACACATTACGTTGTTCAGCAAGTGAAACACGAGCAATTACAATTTGCTCTGCATTACGAACGTAGCAACATTCGTTAACGAATATTACGGTTCGATTGAACAATACAATTTCTTCGAATTAAAAATTAAAGTATCATTATCATAATATCAAAAGTGAGTGTACAAATACCGATACTCGACTGGTAAACGTTTGAATTATGTTCAGAATTGTAAAAATTGTGAAAAGTAATATTGAAGTAATATTGAAGTAATATTATAAATCCCTATTTTTATTATTAATATTTATAAACTGAATATCGAGGTAAAATAGTAATGAATTTAAGTATTTTATCTACCAAAAGTGCAAATATTGAAAATAACTAAATAAATGGTAAAAATATGTAAATAATAAATAATGAATTCGTTATTCGTTATCAAAATTTTGTATTCGTTAAATATTCTACACTTTTCTCTTAGATAAAATACTTAAAAAGGTTTTTATCACGAAAAAACAAAACCATTCGTTTTGATTCAACATGATTGGTTTAACAAAATCGAAAGAATAGAATAGAAAATTTACAACGAAATTCGAGAAAAATTCAAACGTTTACGCATTTGACTGCAATTGATTGAACTATTTCGTTTAAAAATAGTGTCGAAGTAAACTGTACACACTAGTATCGAAATAATTTGTAAATAATAGCACTTACCTCATGAAATAGATTCCTGTCATTGTTCAATTCCATTTAACCTCTTGATTCCATGTCGATTTACACATTTACTTTGTTTTCAATATTCTCGCGTCAACCATATCCTTCAATTGAATCGACACACATACACTAACTTCGATACATTCACTACGTAAAAACCAAATATAGAACTTGTATCAAAGGTATTCAATTTTCCTGATGAATTTTACGATAATTTATATAAAATACGCGTGTAAAGTTTTACAACATACACACAGCTTGAAAAATTATAATAGTTTCAATAATAATTTATCGATTGCATACCATATGGAAAGAGGATCCAATCAGCAACAAGTATTAACCTCCAAACAGAATGTTAAATAATACGTAGAATAACCTCGTGTATAACGAATCATAACACTGTTCAGCTCGTCCAACAGTAACCTCCTAAGCATCCATAAATTGTACAGCGACATAAATTGTAAAAGGAAAACACACAGAGGAAACAAAAAGAGAAAGAGAGCACGAGCAAGAGCGCGAAATTGTATTATGATGCACGTAGGAAAAATTTAAATTGGTCACAGGCTACAACGATATTAACCCCATTCGACCCACATGCCACCAGGTGGCAGCACGAAATTCATATGTATCTTTTTCGTACGTGATTCGCCTCTTGAACCGATCTATGGTACTTTTCTTTTATATTTCCTTCACGTTGCCGCATCTATAGAATTAGTTACACCTTGACTGTAGCATACAGCAAATTCGCGGTATTTTCGTCCTGTCTTCGTCACTCATATTCCATCGGCTTTGTAATTAATCGAATTAATGCAACGTTGCATTCGAATTGTCGTTGTATGTGAAATTCTTCGCGTACCTTTGTGCGATTAACGAGTGGAAATGCCCCGTTAGTTTTCAAAGTGGATTTTTTCGGAACTTTACGATGTTTCCGCCATAATTTTCGAGGATCGTTTCTCTCGTTGCAGTTCGCGATAACGATACTTATTTCTCTCTCTCGATAAAGTGCGGTTACGTGCATTTTTCTGCGAGTGAAAAACATCTTTACGCTTCGGAAGTGTAACCTTTTCGCGAGCAATTGAAGAGTTTAACGGACAAACATAATCGATCGAAAGGTTAGTTTTATCGATCTAATTTTCTTTACTTCGAAATATATTTCTGGTATCAAAAACTATGTCAATTTCTATGTCGTCTGAATTACTTATGTAACGTAATGTATTGCGCTAAAACATGAGTATTTGAGACACGATAATGAACACGAGATAGCATAGATAGCTTTAGCTTCTTGGAATTTATATCACGAGGTTATGTATGTTATAACTTTGTTACATGGAATTTTCATGACTGAAACTATGTCACTGGAACAATCCTTTCTTCGCGATTTATTACAGAGAATACTCTTTCTTTTTATTTATTTCCAAACGGAATTTGTAAAAAAGTTATACAACAAGAATATGTTATTAAATTATAAATAAGTTATAACAAGTTACACCCGGATATTACATATTATTTATTAACACACATTACCTAAGAGGAAAAAATAAATAAAATGTACAAAATTGAAAGTTGAGAATATAAATCGAAATGAAAGAGCGACCAACCGTGTACGTAGCGCGATCGCGCTATTTAAATATCAATTATTGCCGGTATTTACACGCGGTTCCGATATCGAGGGGATCCCATCTGACTCGTAGACCATTCGGGAAATAAAATGACACGAACGATCGAACAAAAGGGTTCGTTGAAAGTCATAGCTGCGGCTTGAAGGAGGAGGGGGAGCGAGAGTTCACGCTTCTTGTTCCCCCCGAAGGTGTCGAGGGTTTTAATTTCATGGGACGTTAAATACGTTCTCGAAGATGAAAGAGAAAAAGGACCGGGAAGATTGTAGTGAGCAAGAGAGAAAGATGGCGGTCAGGGTAGGGGGGAATGGCGGGGAGCGTTTCGTGGGCCTTTAGCGAATAACGGCGATCATTACACAAACTTCTTGGTTCTTTTATGACTCTCGATGTTGTATTACTCCGATGGGTGCTTTTGTTTCGTCGAAAAAATATCCCAATCTATTCTACGTTCAACTGTCTCTCTCGAACTATCTACTTTAAGTTTCTCATCGCGACATACTCTTCGTACGTTGATATTAAAAACAATTACANTATTTTATTTAATGGATGTTTAAAATTCTAAGATTAAATTCATAAAATTTGTAAATAAGGCTTTTTTGTCCAAGTACAACAATGAATTGACGTTAATCATTTAGAAATCCGTATAATTTCAAATTTATACGCGCGAGGAAATATTCATCGTGATTATTGGATATAAGAATTATAAAGCACAAATATTGGATATTCATTGTATCGGATATTTTATTCATTTACTGATCGCAGCGTCACGGAAAAACCTTCGAATAAATTTGTCATTACTTTGAAAATTATCAATCGTATCGAAGAACGTTGGGGAAAAAACCGTTCCGAGGGAGACGACGAGTCGTTAAAATGTTGAAGAGATTTTAATCGAATAAGTCACCTCTCTCCGCGAACACACGATAAATGCATTGTTCTCGAACTCGAGTTCCTTCGTGCACCGTATTCGATTGCCGATGGTCTACTTTTAATTATGCAGCCTCCAGTGAAGCGTACATTTCCACTGAAAACGTACATTTTCCGAAGTAAAATTTCATAGAATTTTATCCAGCAAAGAAGAATAACACGGTCGTATCAATTCTTTAAAATGAGAGAAAGAAAATCTTTTCTATCTATTATTTCGAATGGTTTCATCATAATTCATCGATAAATGAATATTTTGCGAAATAATGTGTGAAATAATTTATTTATTGATAATCAAATGATCGTTGTTCATATAATGTAACTTGCAAATTACCAATTAGCATTAATTAAACGATACTGATATCAATAATGAAATTATTACCAATAATAATAATGATAATATTGGTAATTAAATAATTGTTAATAATAATGATAATATTGGTAATTAAATAATTGTTAATAATGACATTAATAGCATTAATAATTAAATAATTGCCGATAACAATGTTAACATTAAATGATCAAATCATTATAAACATTATCTGATTATGTACACCTATTATTTTGCCGGGAAAGCAAGGTTTATCATTAAATAATTACTGTCCTATCAGGGTTTATTAATGGGCTAAAATTTGCTAATGAACAGCTAATTACCATGGATTAGCTATCCATAGAACGTCATTTAGTATCAGAGTGCAGTTATTAGGTAAAGTGCAAGTTTTTAATGAACTGTTTATAAGTGTTAATTACTGCTCAATCGTGGCTTATAATGGGATCATAAATTACTGTTAAGCGCAGTTATTCTACAGATTGCGATGCTTTAATAAGTTACTATTTGCACACAAACTATACATTAGAGTCAATGTACCATGATTTATTATCTTGCTATAAATTCGTCAAATTATTACCGAATCTTGATAAATTAACAATCTGTTGATTAACTTCTACTATCTGACACGTTATTAATTTACAAACCATACTGTTAATCGGTGAAATTATCAAAGATTAGTTAATTAGTAGCGAAGTCTTGAGTTATTAATCAAAACGTTAAGTTGCAACGAGGGTTGAATTATCAAAAAAGTATATCATATTACTAACGTATCATAATTGCATATCTAATGAGTTATAACGACATATTCGCTTTGTAAAATCATGAATCACAAATTTTTCAATTTATAATTAGCGATGCATCGATGAAACATACGTTTCAAGTTAAATTAAAATCTATTAGTGCGTTAAATTTCCTAGCAAAATTTTTAATGTATTTATAAATTTCGGAGTTAACCATAAATTATCGGCACGCAACGGTTCATCAGTGAACCACCGGTATCTCGTGTATTTCGTTTATTATTGATGCATAATTTATCACTGGTTCGTAATTTATTATGCGATCATGAGATATTAATGAATTCTGACTGAGCGTTATGCAATGAGTTATTAGTAAATTATAGCTTATACATAGATGCTAGATAATTACATATGATTTATGGTGGCTCAATCGAAGACTACCCAAAAATTTTGAAAATTATGCCGCTCATCGATCAGCTGGTCAATTTAAGTTCCTGTAAAGTCGAAATTTTTTTTTTATTTATTATCACCGTTATTAAACTATTCCATGAATATTAATACATAAATTGGATCTCCTATTATACATTTTGCAAATAACTCAGATCTCATCTAAATTCCTTTACCCTATCTTATTTCGCAAACTAAACAGAAATTCATACCATGCTTCTGTACAGTATTTCGACCTATATAGTATATCTAAATATGATCTTAGACAATTTCATATAAATATTATAATCACTGGAGTTAATATTATTTTTTATTGTTATAAAATATTCTTTTAAAATATTAATATTTAAAGCACAGTGTGTGTCATATTTTTCTTATTTTTATTCCTAATTACATTTCAGTCTGACAAATAAAAACTAATATTATCTCAATCAGAAGCAGCTAGATATTTTCAGTAACTTCACCGACAAAAAGTCTAAACCAGCCATGTTTGGATTCTATTTCCATGGTCCTGCTGTTAAAATTCCAGAGCTCCGATGGTTATTAAATTTAGATCTCTTCAAAATCACCGTTCCGTTTACATGAGCCACGTGAAAGCTAGACAATCGACACACGGTTAGCCTCATACGAACTTGGTACTACGCTTTCTCCTGTTTGTCCACGATTAATTAATAATGGCCCCGGACCGGAAGACCTCGCGTGAATGGCGCGTTTCCAATACGTTTGCTGAACATCTGGAACAATGTTCGCTATGGTATAACAACGGTCTCATAAATTATTCATCGTACGAGTCGCGTTGCCTTTCGTGAAATAGTAATAACGTAGAAGTTACTAACGTCGCCCTCTTAATTCGAGCTTAACTCCTTCCTCGGTCTAACGATCGTTCGTTACAACAATGGCTGACTTTCTCAAGGGGTGCCCTATCTGGAGACGAAGAGGAGCAAGCTCTGCTGTAACAGTATAATGTCACGTGACTTGGCCACTTCCACCCTCTTAGAGCAATTTCGTCGTTTAATCTGGATATTATCCCCGGTGCGATTTAGGCGTCGGAATAACGCTTAAAAAATGGAGTTTCGTTTCGCACGACTCGCAGGGTAAAGTCTGAGGTAGAAGAACTGTAAAAAAATATAGCTTTCGTCCTCCGAGATGATTTTTCGATCGTTTCTATGAGTTTTGGTTGGGAACATTCACATTTTATTCTTCCTCTCTTTTCTTTCGTTTTTAAAAAATATTTGTACATATGCATGTGTTAAATTTATTAGAATAAATTTATT
>NIJG01000123.1:9559970-9577521 GCA_002201625.1 Euglossa dilemma | reverse complement strand
GTTGTCGAATTATAGATCAGTTTGACCAATTGCACGTAATAAATTGTGAGAAATGAATGCAAACGAAATAAAGGAAGAAACTCGAGGTCTTTTATGTAAAATTATCATTTTACATATTCGCCCGTGAGAATAAATGTGTAAAATATTCTCATTTAGTCAGCAAGCAGCGTAAAATCGGGAAATGAATAAAAATGGAGTTATTCACGTTTCTTCGGGATGGTCTTCAATTAGTTTTGTATTCCTTTTTATCTCGCCACCTTCCCAGCGATATTTCTTATCGTCTTAAAAGCATGGAACTTATGTTTCTCTCTTGGCTCGCGGGATTTATGCAAACTAATATGCGCCATGAACACCGAGTAACGCTGGAACTATGTAATTTTAGCGAACATTTATTATCCAATGTTATATTCAAATTGATTTAAACGCTCTTTCAAGTGGGACGAATTTTAAATGTACAAATACGATTCCGTTGAACTTATTCCTTGTAAACAAGATACAGGAGGGGCTAGGAGGTTTGAAATTCGTATAATTCGTACAATCGAAAGAAAATATGAATAAAATGAAAATTGATGCGATATCGGAAAGAATTCGCATAAACGTCCTTGTTCGAAGTACGATAGTGAAAATTCAACGTTATCGGGAACTCGTGATCGTAAGTTCGAAGACAAACGTGGTGTATCGTGTACACGTGTCTAAAATTGCAGCGAAATGATGATAATTTAAGATACACAGCCAGAAATAACCCATGATAGCCAGATATCACGAAGGTTATGGCGTTTCACGATGGCACCAGCTGAGACGAACGAGTCGATTTTTCAATTTGCCTTCCCGTTTAATCCGGAGAGAAACAAACGATCGTCCTGCGAAGATACTACGAAAAATATACGTACAGGGCGAACAAAAAGATTAGGCAGCATGAGAAAATAAGGATAATTGCATTCCCTTCTAATTACGTTTAAATACCTTGTATAGTTTTAAAGATCAGTGACGAAGAAATTCCCTGAGAAACTGGTGTTAACGCTAATTACGAGGAAAGTTCGTCAATTTATTAGTCTTTTTAATCTGTCTTCGAAAACTTTTTAACTACAATATCTGTAGAGTGATCACGATATATAAATTTTAAGAGGAGCTATATTAAAATAAAATCCTCCTTTCAGTTTCATTCATTTGTACCACCTAATTCTGTTCATCTTTGAATTAAATTGTTAATTTAAATTAAATTATTTAAATTAAATTAAATTGAAAATTAATATTAATTACAAGATATAGCAGAAAAGATGAACGTTTTAATAGAGTTTACAATAAATTAGCTTCATTTTATACATAATTTTTTCAAGTAATTTCACGAATTTTATTTTAATATTTTAAGAGACTGTATTTGAAATTCCAAGCGTTAAAAAAATTCGGATTTTTTAATGCACCATGGTAGCTTCTCCTTTTATTTCTCGGTTCTCCAAAAATTCCAATTTTCGCTGATTTAAAGATCTCTTTACACCGTAATTAACATTCGATAAGTACGTAAACGAAACGTCCAATTCGTATGGAAATTGCTGTCCGATTTTGGAAAATGATTTCACAGGTTCGCAGAACTCGAGTCAGTCGTTTCGAAATAATTGTGCATTTAAGTTCCAAGTAATATCTCGTAACGATGTTATTAACAAATTTCATAACGACGTCGTTATCGGTGCTACGTATGCATATTCATTTCATCGTGATTTTCATTTCTATCCCCTTAGTACACTATTCGAAATGATTTTATTATCCTCCGCTTCGTCGCTCCGGTGAGACTTTTAGCATTTTCGTTCGCGCAACGCTCATGGGAATTGAAAAACGTTTCCCCGGCTAACGCGTAACCTTAAGCTACGATTTTTATGAAAATCCATTTTGCATCGAAGAAGTGACCAATTCTTATATATTTATTTTTCATCGCTGAAGGAACGTTATACGCGGTATAAAATATTCATTCGTTATATTGCAAATGGGAGCTTCCAGTTCCCTGTCGCGGCTGCTGTAATATTTTAAACGAGCATTAAGCCTCGTTTTCACACGTGTGATATGCTACACCGAGTATTCGACGAACACGTGCGCTGAATATTCATTTCGGAGACGGTGATACTCCGTTCGACCCCTTTTAAGTGTTTCAAATGTGTTCTACGCCTTTGGTTAGAGCAATGAAAACGCGACCTAAGGATGCAGCACGCGGCTAATCGCGCGAAGAATATGTTGAACGTTGATTGCACCGTCGCGTCGGTGTATTTATATTTTATTTGTGTCTATATTAACACACTTACGAAGTATCCAGAGAGATAAATGAATTACGTGAATTTATTTTTAAATAAAGACTATATTTAAATATATTAAATATAGTCCCGTTAAATGTAATCCCCATTATAATTATAAATAACCTTAGCACAAAATGCGTCTCTTAGTTCTTGTTTTTATTTTTATTTTTAAGAATCTATCGATAACGTTCCATGTTTAAATATTTCTACCCAATTAATTTTGTATGCATATCAAAATTCACCGCTGAATATAAGTTCATGTTGATAAATTGATTTCTTCGCGATGAAAAATTCCAATCGGTAAGAGACGTTTGAAAATTTCGTATGAAAATTTATAGCTGAATATAAATACAGATTGATAAATTGATTTCTTCGCGAAGAAAATTTCCAATCGGTGAAAGACGTTTAAAAATTACGTATGAAAATTTATAGCTGAATATAAATGTAAGTTGATAAATTGATTTCCTCGGGAAGAAAAATCCCAATCTGTAAAAGACACTTGGAAGTCGGACTAAAAAGTTCTTCGAGTAAACGGGTGATAATTAATAATTCCGCGAATTACTAACAATGTCGGCCGGTTCATATCTTGAAATTTCCAGCTCTCGCGTTAACCTCGATCTCTACAGGATCATTTATTTCCACCTGAAACTTTTCCCTGGTGGTGGATCCTCGCCTTCAACCACCCGGAGTTATGGATGTTAGACCAGACCTGACGTTAATCCTCATTTTTATCGAATATGGTGAATGTGACCAGTGTGGCCGTAGTAACAGATGTACCACGCAAGAGATATTTAGTGCAGCGAGTTTTACGTTATACGAACCGTATTAGACAAACTCTGCACGCTTATCGTACATGTCAGACCTGACGTTAATTCTCGCTTTTAATAAACACGACGAATGCTATTCACGCGGTCGGAGTAACAGGAAATGTCGAGTATATTGAGCTCCTGTTTGAAATAAATAATAACAATTACAGCACCGCTCGAGCGGATTAGGCGAACTCTGTAAACTGCACTCTCGCCATTTCATGCCAGTTTGTTCGTTGATTTATATAATAACGCGATTCTTCATTCATCCGGTACAGCCGTTGTTAAATCACTTTAGACGAAATTCCCAGTTAAATTAATTCTGTTTTATAACCGGAGTTTTCCTGCAGCGAACGCATTTTCATGGAAATTTAGATGCAAGGGAAGTAAATGGAATTTCCGGGATCTTAATGAGAAGCCAAGGAGATCTTGCCTTAATAGAGCGAATTTCTGTGACAATTGGTAGTATGATAAATTACGGATAAGCATGTTCATAATCTCATTGTCCATTGCGTGCTTTTCTTCCTCCCCTTAATGCGACAAATTGAAAGCTAAATATCTTCGTTAATATAATTCCCTGCGTCACAGCGCTCTCCCCGCTATCCTGTTTAAACTAGAATTATATACTTTTAAGAAATACTTGTTTCCATTATAACGAAGGAGAACCGCGTAAATCGTTTAAACGTTCCGCTAACGAGATCTGCATTATTTTCCACTAACACTATCGTCAGCTATCTTTCCGGTCCACGTTCTTCCCAGAAAATAATTCACATCGATCTTCTAATTAAGAATCAGAGAAACAAAACCTTCTTTATTACGTAATAAAACTGGATACTAAAGATAAAATAAAATTAAACGAGATTAAGTAAACGAATGTCTAAACCACTGACAGATACAAAGAATGATTATTAAATTTTCGTTACTGTATTATCAAGCTTCATATTATCGTAATTATTAATCAGAAGAATATGAATGTTCTCTAGTAATAAAATTTAAAAATAATTCATTATTTTAATTAACGATTAAATTAATCGTTCCGAAGTCCCGAGAATTAAACGGAAGATTTAAAAAGACGAATGCGTAACCATCCGATTCGACCGATACCCAAAAAGTGTCGCAATTATTTCCTCGAACTACCCTCTCTTCACGCTCCTTCACTCATTACTCGCTCATTCATCAGTCACTTATCCGTACCGAAGCAAGAACCGAGCGGAATCATTGAAGAGGGAACTAGTCAGGCACGATCCATTAAAGCGAGAGCATAACTCGAGCTCATTCAGAAAATCCTTCATCCCTCCGGAACGATAAGGTCGTAAAGAGTGTGACTCGGTCGAAAGTGATCCTTCATTCTCCCTCGAATCGAGCCGCTCTTTTTTCACCCGAACCGTGCGGCAATTAAAAGATACGACGTGTGATTCGTTTGTTAAACCTTTACGACAGCCCCTTTCACGCGATTTTACGGCTTCACGCTCGCCTCGCCCGCCTTTCAGCCCCCAACCTCCCTTTTCAAATCGTTGTGAACGAAATAAAGCGAAATTTTTTTTCCACCTACCTTCTCTCTTTCTCTCTCCCTCTTTTTTCCTCTTCTCTACTTCTCTCTCTCTCTCTCTCTCTTTCTCTCTCTTCGTCTCTCTCTCTCTCTCTCTGTCGCGCGTCTTCCACCCCTCTTCCCTCCGTTTCTCACCCCTGTTCCTCCGCTGCTCTCGTCCCCTGTCTTCTCCACGACCCGGTTACCGAGAAATGAATTCGCGTGCTGAACTTTACAGCCGGGGAAAATAGAATGAAAATATTTAACGTGCCGGCGGGCCAGACAAAAGAAAATTCTTTAAATTGCTTCAGCGGTAACGTGTTTGGGTGAATTCTTGCCGCGGTACACGAATGTTGCGAATTAAACCCGGACGAGCTAAGTTTATACGTCCCCGTGAATTACGCCGAACCGTTCCCCGGGAATAAAAGGGGCGGCGATAAATCGTAAAAAAGTTCATGAGAATTAATTTTTATCGCGACGCCAAGTCCCGCAGAAAGTCTGCGGCGAGGGGGATGGTAACGTGGCCCCTGTGAAATGCCTTATTGAAAGTTCCTAACTGCAGTTGCAGTTCGCGGCTCCTAACGAAGCACGGGAATTATTGATCAGTATGTTTGTTGACTTATCGACGATCCTTGTGTTGTCTCGCATTGTTTGTCTGTGGTCGAGCGGATTTTTGGATGTCGTTTTCGTCCGTGATTTTCCGAATTTGTGCATCGAAATTGTGGACGCAGTTTCTTCGGTGGACCTTCTTTTTAATCGGTTCTTGAGTCGTAGAGATGATTGAACTATCGAGTAATGGTATTTACAGTTGCAGTATCGTGTTCAATTTTGTTTGATTAATTTCTAAATTATAGTTTCAAGAAATTTTTCAAATGAAATTTACTGTTTTTCGAAAGGGGTATCTTATAGTGATCGTATATTTTTGATAGGTGGACGTGCTTCTGAGATTTTCAGGTGAGCTTGGTGTTTTTTAACGGAATTATATATTATTTTTATACAAGTAGATAATGTATTTCAGGGTGAATTCGTTGATCTTATAATACTTTGGTTTTTGAAGGTTGTTCAGAGTCATAGAGTAGTACTTAAATGCTTAGTAAATAAAAATAGAGAAAAGTACTGACTCAAATGGACAATATTATAGTATTGGTGCTGATGGAGCTAGTTCAGGATGTCATTGAGGACCAGATTCACAATAAAGAAGTTCTTGACGATTTCCATTCGGGAACTGCTATGCTTTACGAACCTGAACTTGTTTATATCTATCCGTCATTAAATATTCTTGCTATTAATTAGGTAGTACCGCACATATTCCACCATGTACACGTAGCTTTACAAAAGTATAAAGCGCAGGTCAATCATGAAAACCCTGAACAATTGGTGAAGCTAATCAAATATGGTCGCGTTAAGGGAAACATCGAAAAGCACGAAAAGGTAGTAAAGAACTACAAAGAAGGTTAAGATCGGTCGAAGAACAGTACATTGTAGAGAGTTAGTCGTAGGAAATACGTTGTAAGGAGTTCATTGTGGAGAGTCAGTTGTAGACAGTGAGTTGTTATCGAGTTGTAGACTGAGTTATGAAGTTGAGCGTCGTAACAAGTCTAGAATCGCTATAGATTCGTGTCAAGAGATAATTCGTGTGTTTAATCGTCACTCGCACGTTCTTATAATTTATTAATAAATTATTATCACCATCTAATCCCCTATAATAACATTTTATTTACTCGTACGTGATAAAATATTTCATTGTAAATAGACAAATTGTAATTGGAGCTTAAATTAAAAAGCGAGAAAGAGAGATTTATTTTAAATAAGGAGGTAATTAAATAAAATAATGAAATAGACGTTGTATAGTCACATCTTCTGTCTTAATTCCTTCGAATCATTGCATAATCGAATCCTTATAAATGTACCTATTAGTCCATTCCATTTATTGCGTCCAGAACCTTGCGAATCTCTTGATTGAAGTTCCGTAGGGTTGTAAGGCCCGGTACACTGACGTGACAGGATTGAGGATGCGGTCTAATCAAACTTAAGCGATCTAGACCTGGTAGGGTTCCAGAATGATCGCGAATTGGCGCGTATCGACCGTAACGCTATTTACTAATCTTAACAAAATATAACGAAACGAATCAAACTTGTTAACTGAGCTTAGTCTACTTGCCACTGAAATTCTGTCCACGAATCTGCTTAGTCCATGTGTGTCAATGTACTTGTAAGAATATTTACGTGTAATAGATTGTAATACGTACATACGTGTCTTTCATTGGTTACGTGTACTGGTAGGAAATGTTTAACCCATTTGCATCATTAATAATCCGCACTCAATAACTGTTGCTTACCTATTTCAAATTTATTTATCACGCAACTGTGTTAAAGAACAAATATTTATACTATAGCACCATATAGAATGATGTTCTTTTAACATATGTATAATTTCTGGATCAAATATAAGTAAGAGTTCGTTTGTTACACTTAATTTCATTGAGAATCTTGGAAGATTCTCTTCAGAGCGATATGCAAATGGGTTCAACAAATTCGGACCACGGTGACTATCGTCTAACAGTGTTTAATGACTCTTCACTCACTGTCGTCTACGACACGTGGTGTTTAGGTTAACAAGTAATGAAACAAACGATCCACCTCGCAAAGCGACTGTAAAATTTCGATCACCTGTAATTCGAAAAAATACCCTTGCTGCATATCAAACTGCGAGCCATTAAAAATCGAAGGATCTTCGATACCATCTGGAACACTGGATCCCGAGACAAAGGACAAGTAGCTCGCGAAATCCTATGAACAACCGTAGCTACCAGCTCTTCTCAAACTCGAGATCCAATTTAAGAATCCTTTATCTCAGACACTATACGCTCGCACGCTCGTTTCGAGGGAAACAAAGCGGGAATCCGGCGAAAGCGGCCGGATCGAAGGACCAAAGAGAGATAGGGAAAGAGAGAAGAGAATCGGGGGTGCAGGAGTCGCGACGTCGACGACGCGAGAGATCTCGAGTTCGACGGAGGACCCGAAGGAACGTTTCCGCTTGCGTCGTCGAACAACCGTTCCAGGATCGAAATCTCGTCGGTGGATATTTCGTCCTGACGAGTCGTCGAATATTTTGGATTTCGACGCGGATAGATCGGGGTCGAGAGTATTCGCGCGACTCTCTCCGTGGCACGAAGCTTTTTCGATATCCGGGGGTAACGTGGAAAAAAGCAGGTCGTGTCGGTCGTAATCGATATGGTATCCGAGAAGCTCGAAAGCATTTAAAACAACTTGGCCAACGAACGAGAGGCTACAAATATTCGACCGGTGAGAAACTACCCTTAACCCCTCTCCGAACCCGGCGATACGCCTGTGTTTTCCGGCTATTTACCGGTGGAGTGTTACACGGTCCTTTAGATGCACGGGCAACTCCAAGATTTAGCTCTTGTGGTAATGATTGGGGGGATTACTTTAAATTTGGCTGCGCACCGGATTGGTGGGCAAGTTTCTGCGGAAATTTAACCCTTTTAATGAGACCCGGCTAATATGTCGGTTCTTGGGGCTTACGCGGAAATTGTAGGCCGTGTGTCGACTTTATTTCTTTATTTTCGGATTGTTAATTGAAACTTGATAAATTTACCTCGCTCCGTTTTACATGCTTGAACTCTGATCAAAGATACGTATAAGCACTCATAAGTTAAAAGAGAATGAACATACGTTTAATGCAAAGGGTGTGAAAACAGGGCAGAGAAAAATGAATTAAATAAATTTAGCAAATATTAATAAATTGTTTACGAAATTTTCATTAGTAATTATTGGTTAAACTGTTTGCTTGTGCAGAAGGTTAAATTATTATTAATATATAGGTTGTTAACAAAGTATTTTAATATCTATGTTATTTATTATAAATATTATTTAAATCGTGATATGATCATTGTCACGGAAACATTTTGTTTCTGAATTTGTTCAGAATTAATTTTGTTGAATCTCTTTGACAAGTTTCTGCAAATTTCTAAGATATTAGAGAATTACAAGTAAGTAGGTACTTGGAAACGATGAGTTTTCTTCGTAGGAATTTTAATTCTCCAGTTTTATTCTTCTTGCTTAAAAGTTCTCTACTTAATAAATTGTTAATGAATTTTCATTAATAACTGTTGGATTGTGCGGAACGTAAAGTTATTAATAGGTTGTTAAAGAAATATTTTCATATCCGTGTTACTTATTAAAATCACTTGAATCGTAATACGACGATCAGAAATATTTTGTTTGCAAGTTTGTTTGTGTGAATTGAAAAATTAATTTCGTCGAATTCTTTCGAATAATTTCTACAAATTTCTAAGATAGTAGAGAAATACAAGTAGGTACTTCGGAACGATGAGTTTTCTTCGGAGGAATTTTTATTCTCCAGTTTTATTCTTCTAGCTTAAAAGCTCTCTAATGCGCTTTCTAATCTGGCGTCCACTCTCGACTCCTACTTCTTTCCTTCCGTTTCCTATCCAGCTTCGATGAAATCACAATTAGGTGATCCTTTGAGAATAGATCAAAGAACCGTCTAATCTAGAATATTCGATTCTCATCGATTGAATAGTTACCGTGAAGATTAAAATAACCGTATGATACCTGAACGATAATGATACCTCTCGTGAAATTCCGAATGGGTTTGAAAATTACAATTATGATCCAACGTTATTTATCTAATTCGGCTTAATAGGAAATCCCAAAATAAATAACGATTATGGAAATTCGCGTTGATCCTCATTTTCACCAAATACAGCACACCACATATTTACCTTTAATTACTACATCAAATTATTCAAATACAGATCAATTCGTTATTTTGTCAAAATTCGTAATAACCAAACGTACGATAAAATATTTCGGTTATGGAAAATATGACATATTTTTCGAGGAAATTTAATTAACCTTGTCTTATTCAAGTTAAAATTCAAATTTTAAATCGCCCAAATTTCAATGTCGAGGTAAATTTTAATTCGTATCTGTGGATCCTTTGATCCAAAAAAAATTGCAATTGTTTCGTATACTAGTTCCGAAAATGCATTCTTTATGAATTAATCGAACCTTTAAGCCAAGAGTTTCATTCGATCCCGCCGAATGGAGAGAAGATTGTAGACTTTTCTGCTTATGGTTAATTGGCCGACACGTTGGTTCACGGTGAAGGATAAGAGGGTTGTACACGGTTAATCCAAGCCCACGCAGGATCAGCGTCCATAAATCAAGATGATCAAACAAGCCTCGATGAGTAAAGGGTAATGATTATGATCTACAAGTGAAAGTGTCAGTCGGGTAACCTCCGGTAATGAATCTCCCTTAAAGTTGTTTAGAAAGTAAAACACTTTGGCACTTTCTTGTTACATTTTTCTTCCTTATCGGACCTCATCACCCTTACGACGTCCATCGTTGAAATAAAAATATGTAAATAAAAATTGTGAAGTCGAGTTTCGTGTATGATTAATTCCACGGTCATTCCAAATTTTATTGAAATATTTCTATTCCTATTTCTCTACTTTTTGAGACACCTGGAAATCTTCGAAATTGAAAGACTGAAAAATTATTCTGTCAGTAGTACCTACTGCGATTCTTCTATTGAGTTTACTTCTAATTCGGAGTTTATGCTATAATAAATATTTAGAATAAAATTTATTATAATAAAATTAGATTTAACTGGAATCTTCTAATTCAAGAATCTTCCAGGATAATAAAACTTTCGACTGCCCTTTTTGTTTAAAATTCTTGGATCCACGGAACGTGTAACAGTTCGAAAGTTTCGCGCTGCGGTGTACGTCAATTTTAGTGGCAGTTGAAATTTTAGGATCAGCCGGGATATTGGAACACAAATTGATACAAGATACGGAATCTCGGACTCTCGCGTATGCAAAACCAGATAAATCTGCTTCAATCAAAATTGAAATACACCCCGGCACGGTGAACCCGCGGCATTAATTATTGTGACATAATATAGGAATTCTCTCGTACACTGTGCACCGTTATCTTGTTATTAAGTTAAATGACGCGACGTCAGGCAGTTTTAGCTGGCTAAAAAATGCTGAACTTTATTTCACTGGGGCGGCGGTTCCCCGGTTTTAATTTCCTTCATGACATTCTAATTTTTTCCCTATTAATATACGATCTTGCGTATTATAACGCGTTACGTCGGAAATACAGGCATGAAGACAAATTACAGAACATTAAGTGAATATGAAATATAATAGACACTCTGTGCGTTCGAATGGAACTATTTCGATGCTTTTGTAAAAATATTTTGCCACTTTTTCTTCCGTTTCTCCTTTCGAAATTTAGTTTCCTTTTTGTTTATGATTGGACGATGAGTATAGTTGCTGTTTTTATTTTATTATAACGTGTTACGTCGGAAATACAGGCACGAAGAAAAATTACAGAAAATTAAGAGAATATGAAATATAATGGACACTCTGTGCGTTCGAATGGAACTATTACGATGCTTTTGTAAAAATATTTTGCCACTTTTTCTTCCGTTTCTCTTTTCGAAATTTAGTTTCTTTTTTGTTTAAGATAGGACGATGAGTATTGTTGCTGTTTTTATTTTATTATAACGTATTACGTCAGAAATACAAGCGCGAAGCAAAATTACAGAAAATTAAGAGAATATAAAATATATTAAATATATATTTCTTTCTTCCTTTTCTCTTTTCATAGTATAGTTTCCTTTTTGTTTAAAACAGAATGATGAGCATAGTTGCTGTTTTTATTTCTGTCATCCTTATCTGATTTTTCACGAATTATACAAATGGGTATCGATCTGCATTTTTAATATTAGAATTTTCTTCTCCACCTGACAGTCACTTAAAATACACGAGGGACCGCGACACGAATATTTCGTTACCCGAAACAGATTGCCACGATATTATTATATTTGCATAATGAAATTCATGAATTTCCTGTCGCCGATTTTAATTGCGAATGACGAATAATCGGCTGAAATGCGAAATAAAATGAATTTATCGTGTATAAGTTGAATATCGATTTCACTGTAAAATGAGACGAACAATAACGTTTTCCACCGATCCTTTCTCCATTTCTGTTTAATATTTTTACGTTCTCCAGTCTTTGAAACGAACATCTCAACAAAGGTTCCTCAAAACCATTTAATTCTGTACTAATTACAAAGATTCTTACCATCGAGATATCCAACAAAACGAAATAAAATTCCCCAATCCGATTTATTAAATCCGTTAACATTTATCAAATTCTCCAGCCACGAAACGAACTCTCGTTTCCCTCGATATTTCGATTCCTTGGCAAATTCGAAAGCTCGTCGTCATATTCCGTTACCGCAAGCTTCGCTTGGCTGCTTGGCAGTCAAACCGCGTTTTCCTGTCGGAACAAGAGGAATTACCGGTGCACGCTGTATCGTTACCCAATTCCTCTTTCCTGGCGGGTTTTTCGAAAAAAATTACTCAACCTTTGTGGAGGAAACAAGTAAACAAGAATCGAACGCAATTTATATGCAAACGATACCGGGCGTCACGCAAACACTCCGCAACAAATATTCCTTTGTCGGGTATTCCAATTCCAATAACAATCGCTCTGTAATTACGATCTTCCCGCGGATATTCGGTGGAAAAAAATCTTCCGTTCAGAAAAACGATCTCCGGATCGCGTTCGATGACATTCGAGAGACAATTAGCGGAGAGAAAATCGGAGAGATGGCTGGAGAAAAAGCGTAGAAGGCAAGGGGGAAGGGTTTGAAAGGGGAATATTCCGCTCGATAAATATGCATTCGAGTTCGTTTGATTAATCGAATTTCCAGCTGCACTCCCGCTAAGATATTAATGAATTTTCCGTCGCGGGATCAAACAAATTGGCCGTCTCCGCGAAACTGACGAGCAATCGACGCTGGATCTTGGCCGTTTGAATAATTGAAAAGGGTGGCCGGCGTGTTGGATCAGAAATCGCTGGAATGAGATTAATTAAGCCCGGGTCCGGCTGGTCTGCCCGTGGACACGAATGACAGCGGCCGTGTTAACACTGTGTAAAGTGTATTACACGCTAGCGTTCAAGTGGATTAGTTTCTAATTTCGATCGGAAGTTTGACTTTCATCGGCCAGTCTGTGCGAATCAGTTCGATGAATCACCTCTCGCACGGCCATTTATATTTCAACCACTAGGAAAATTGCCACCGGTATTCGCAAGTGTCTCGTTTATATCGAGAATGGATCATGATAATATGATTATTTTTCTTTCTTAAATATTCTAATTTATTAACCTTTTAGGCACAGTATGCGGATAGCAGAAAAACCATTCATCATGATTTCTGCTACGACATTATGTAGGAATAGAGTTCTAAATGAATAATCCAAATTAATACGGTTTAGGCGAAAAAAATGAGGAATAAAGCAAAGAACGTATAATACTGTCAAAAATAGTGCTATCCACGAAAGTCACTATAGTAGCGCGTCGTTCAGAGTGATGATATTCGTGAAAACCATTATAGTTCTGAAAGATGATATCGTTTGTCACTCACGTGAGTGCGTTTGGTCAGTTGCAGTTTCTTCCATTTTTTTATACAATATTTTCGCGGATTAATACTAGAACTACTGGTCTGTAATGTATACCTAAATAAATATAAAATTGTGGGGGTCCTCCTCCAGGACGATTGGAGTCCTTAATAGCCAAGGACAAATACCGTATCCTCCTCGGTATTTCTGTTGTGTTGTAGGGGAAAAATGCGTTTCATCCTAGATCTGCTAGTGAAAATCCCAGAAAATCCTCGAACCTCTTGTAACTTGAAATCCATCTGGCTGGCTATGAGTGTGATAACGGTAGCTGCTGCAATAAAATGAAAATAAAAGAGCATACAAATCCTGATGTGACAATTTTAATGAAATATCAATTCAAATTTTACCAAAAACAGCGACATATTTTTCACTTTCACTATCGTCGTAGTTCTAGTGTTAACGTAATAGGAATTGGTGCTCGTAACTGTCTTCTCGGTTACTATAATGACCCGAGTGAAATATATTTTTCTCTTTGTTTCGAGATATTTAAATGCGACGCAGATAGGTTTAACCAATGTCGCGTGCTTGGCTCTTAAAATTCTATGGCCTAGCAAAATTCGTTCCGACGCTTATAAGTACGCTATTTATCACGAAAGTAGCCCGAGTCACGTATTTATATTTTTCGTTTCGAGATACTTACGTGTCGATGTATATCCGCTTGATAAATGATCACACGCCGTGTACTTTAAATGCTGTAGACTAGCGCTCGTGAGTGTGCCATTTACTATTACAGAGCGGTTGATTAATGTCTGGTAGCGGAAAGCCGGAAATAAACACTTCTAAATAAATAGCGATTGTCGTGAATGGATATAGAAGGCGCTTAAGACCCGAGCATTCAACGCTCGAATTAAAGGCGTCAATGGAATTCGATCGAACGTTTTAATTGCGTTTCGTTAATTCCGGTGCGGTTACCGTAACGATTGTTTGGCTCCAAAATTCCCGCTCTCTCTTCGGTCGCGAGAGAAAGGAATTTCGGTAGAAACTATTCATAGAACAATTTGCTTGATCAAACCGAAACGAATTTCGAATATCAAACGAGAAAATTTTAATACGGAGACATAACATTCCAGTTAATCGAACCTTGCGATAAATAAAAATATCCTCGAGTGCTTTAAAAAAATTCATAAACCAAATTTAACGTTTAATCGATACGCATAAATGAAAATTACGGTTTTTTAATAAATTAATTACAGTCGTTACGATTATTACAAACCTGATACGTTCGATATTCGAGGAAGAGCTTATCGAAGCCTGTAATTTACTCCACCATAGACTCCTTTTCACTTTTATTCGTCCCTTTAGGCTGCATTAGATGCCGCAAAACGTTGCTAAATTGATTGAATCGAAACTTAATATCGAAAGAGAGAGAGAGAGCCTGATTGAATTTAAAATTAAAACGAAAATCGACCATCGAGGGAAAAAAATGATCGGAATTAAAATCGTCCATTGACAGAGAAAATAATTAAAATACGCCAATGCTGAATAATCCGAAATTTGTATAAAACGTACATTTCCATGGCTTGGTAAATGTGAGAAATAAGAGAAAGAACGATTTAATTTGGCGCAGCTAAGGAAGAGGGAAAAAATTAACGAACTATAAATTCGCGTGAAAGGAAAAATGCGATAATAATAAGAAGAAAGGAAATACGTAAACTGTCAGGAATGTAGGTCGTGCGAGGACACAAAGGACTACGGTAAACTAATTACTGGAACCATCGCAGTTGCTCGAGGAAAGTTGATGATTAGACGTGACAAACGTGCGTTTCGACAGAAGCACACGTAGCGTATGCGAAACAATTATAATGGAAGACTGATTTCCTCTCCCAGAAATTGATGGGATACTAGGGAATTAATTCGGTTTGTTTAACTCTGTATCGCCTCGACATTTGGCCTCGCTTAGCTCGCAATTACCTGTACCTTAACCCCGTCCATTTTGCGCCGCGTAAATTTGCATTGCGATGTTTAACGTAAAACGAGCATAAGGCTCGCCGTATACCGCCGGATATTACTACAGATAATTAATTATCCCGTTTGTGTCAGTGATATAACATATAATTACGATATCGATGATGCACGTGTACCTATTTCACGGTATCTGGCCATGTTATCTTATCGTTAATGGTATTCATTGTTACACCGTAAACGAAACGTCACATTTTCTTTCTATTCCAAGTCTTTATCACGTGACGCGTGATTCGCGTTGTAAATATCGCTTGCAAACGTCTCGTCGTGTCTCTTTTTATTGGTAAACATTATTTTTATAACGATCTTAGTAATTGTTTTAATCCTACTCTTTGAGCTTCGAATTTTTTTTATAATTTTTAAGTTAATCTTCGAATGTGAGTGATAGTTTTGTATCGGTCTCAATATTTGACATATTGATCCATTTAATCTCGAGAGACGTTCTTGACGTTCTTGACACGTGCAGTTACTATATTTGTTATTGAAATGAGATTAGGTTATTTAATTAACGAAAGCGGTTAAATAGTAATATATAAATTTGTATATATACAATTTTGTTAAAATTTGTTAAAAATAACTCAAACTTTTCCTTGTTTTACCAAATTTTTTTTTAAACTACCCTCACCCCATCGGTTGTCTAAAATATGGTAGAAATATCAGTGAACTGTTCGTCCACGAATATTTTTCCTATAAGAATCTAGTTTTCGTCTTGTCCACTCGGTTTCACCGTTTTTCTCTGTTATGACCCTTTTCCACTTAGGTCCTTAAATCTACGATACTACACGCGTTAGACGTGCCTCGTGTCAAAGTGCACAATGACGTGTCAGAGATAACGTAACTTTCGTTGTTTGGGTTAGATTAAGTAACTTTTGTCGTTAATGAAACATAATTTTAACTTCAGGATAATGAACATCATTTCCTCTTTGAAATTCAAACGAAAGCAAATCAGTATGGAAAATTACAGATCAAAGGATCATTACTTGCTTTGAATTTTTCACGTGTAAAATAAATTAGAAATTAATATCGACCCATCTAAAATTCTCTCGCCTCAAATTCAAGGATATTAAATCTTCATTTTAATTGATCTAATAAATTCTAGATACAAAATCCATCGTTATTATCCGAATATACTTTTCGATAACGAGATAAACAAGATAACGAATTACTTGCTTTGAATTTTTCACGTGTTAAATAAATTAGAAATTAATATCTATCCATCTAAAATTCTCTCACCTCAAATTCAAGGATATTAAATTGTCATTTTAATTTATCTAATAAATTCTAGATATAAAATTCATCGTTATTATCCGAATATACTTTTCGATAACAGGATAAACAAGATAACGAATTACTTACTTTGAGTTTTTCACGTGTAAAATAAATTATAAATTAATATAGACCCACCTAATATTCTTTCACCTCAAATTCAAGGATATTAAATCTGCATTTTAATTTATCTAATAAATTCTAGATAGAAAATCCATCGTTATTATCCGAATATATTTTTCGATAAACAAGACAACCCTGCATCTTGATATACACTTCGTAATAAATATAACAATTAATTTTAATGTACAGAAAATCGCATCAATTTTCCCTTCAATTTGTTTCAAAGCGTCCACGTTCTAATTTGAAATTTCTTTTGTAGTTCGACCAAGACGAGGATCTCGGCTCAGGCGATGTGAATATCGAGTTGGTCGACGGTCCTGACGACGTAGACATTAATACAGTGAGTTGCGTGATGAACTGCGTTCCTCTAAGATGGCGTCAAATGCCAACAAAATGGCGCGCGCACTAATAGTCCGTTTCGTAGGCTACGCCGCGACTAACCCATTTAATTAACCCAAAACTTAACGACACGCGAACTTTTCCATTTTCTATGCGTCCTTTCGAAAATTCGCGAAAATAATCCTTCGTTGTTAGCTGAAATCGAACGAAAGCTCGGTTGATCGACCGGTCGAAAGAGCGAAGAACATTTCCAGCGATCAGCTCTCGCGCTTGTTAGCTCGTAATTGTCGTTAACCTTGTAAGTACTAACAAAGGTAACGACTACTAAATTTTTTTCTGCAGAAACGACCGTTTGCGTTTTAACGCGAATTTTACAACGATCGCCCTACGAACCGACGCCATAATCGCGATGAGGAATTTGATTATGTATGTTGCTTCTGTTTCACAGTTTTAACTCGGTGGTTGGACGTAAATGTGAGTGAATTAACGCTTTGCTCAGAAACTAACTTTGCTTCTATTAAATATTTCTTTCCCGTTGTTTCGTGCAAGTGAATTGGTAACACTGGTACATTGAAACGAAGTTTGCAGAGTATTTTAAGTTCGATGTTACTTTACTCTAATTTTGGTAATCAAATGAAACATACTAAAAGAAAAAAATTAATTTAAATTATAATTAAGATATTGCTAATTGTGAATAGATATAGAATACTC
>NIJG01000123.1:9548540-9559916 GCA_002201625.1 Euglossa dilemma | reverse complement strand
AATTAGATCTTTACAACAGGATAAGATTCCGATTAATATAAAACGAGGAGTAAATAAATTCTTATGGCAAATATTTTTAATTTATTCAGACATAAATACAAATCAGTAGACTGTAGCACAGGTAATTCGAGCTATAAATTCATGCTCGTTTGGTGACACCGACGTACAAGAAAGATTTTAAAACCATACATTTTAACAAATATTTATGACGAATAAATTATATAAGAAAATATTAATTATTCATCAGAACGACAAATATTCTTTACTCGATAAAACTGCGAGTACATAGGTATTTACTTTACAGTTAGATTATCATAATGGTCGAAATTTTTATTCGCAAATTCTGATCTATCGCTGATCATGATTCTAAACAAGTATAAAAAGGATCAAAGACACTGTAATAATCTCTAAAGTTTCACGAAACAAAGGAAAGTTGTAAATCTTCGATTAATTCCAAAGAATTGGATCAAATACTGTCAACCTCGCAACAAAAATACCAAAGTGCCAATTGCGACACTTTTAATGTCAGAAACAAAGTCGAAACGCTGGTTTTAAGATTCGCATGCTAAATTAATAACGAAACACAGAGAAGAAGAAAGACTGTTCGCGTGAAGCGTTTTAATAGCTGCCCTTCGAGAATGAAGATCTATAAGACTGTTCGATAGACCGCAAAGAATTCCTTGGGAAGCGACGTTAGGAGAAGAACACGATGATCGCTTTATGGGGATAATCTTCGGGACACTGGGAGAATAATCTTGGAAATTCTGACGGGATCTTGCATCAGTGACTGGGCCGAAAACGCTTCGTTTCTCGGAAAGCTCTCCAAGCCTTCCCATCCTCGTCGTTCCCAGAGTTCCTCTTAATCCAAACGAAGTTCCACGCTGCGTCTTGACACCCGTTTCTCAAACTTCGCCTCATCCATTCGATCTTTTCGCGATTAAATTTAATAACGAGCTGAAAGATTTCGTTGTCGTCCCTTCGTTCGCGCCGCTCTTGGATTTTCGAATCGATTAACGCTATAGGTATCCGTGTTGAGAATCCTCTCGCGTTATTAACATTCTGCGATCGCGAATAGTTGCTTCTTCTTTAGAAGAAGAGTAGAATTTGCGGCCGGAATGCCTGTTCATGGTTCATTAGGCGCGCATAATATGAGAAGCTATGCCGGTTAATCACAGTTAATCAACAGCAAGCCTCCTATTTTCTTAACCGTTTTAAACCGTTCTCAAATCGTCGATTAAAAATTCACTATCCTTCTCGTAACTTCGTCGCGTCTGTCTAATTTTAAACTGACAAACGTCGATCTCTCTCCGTTCCAACGTTTCGAAAATAAGAATCTTCATTCGTCTCTCCTCGGTTAATACAAAATATACCGAAATCCACGGGATAATTGTCGAGTCGTCCGTGTTTCCGTTACAAATACCGAAGCAATTCCAACTGTTCCGAACAAATCTCTGAGCCGCAACGTTCGCAAGATTTCAAGCAGGCAGACCTGTCCTAAACGAAAATCGTGGCTGTACGAAAGGTCTGCAGCTCTTTCAGGGATCGATCACGAAGCCCTAACAGTTACCCGTCAGGCGCAGTCAGAGATTCAATCTCGGTTAACAGGAATCGGGTTACTCGAAGGAAATTAACGAGCAACAAACTGTGGAAGAAGATGGTACGATTCGAAAACAAGTTCGTCAAAACGCTATCGAGAGTATATCTCTGTGGATCGCTGCTGATGATGCGAATTGAAGTGCAAAGGTGGAATTCACGAAGGAATTAGGTCCGGTTAAGGTGTCGAGGGTGTCAGAAAATCATTGGAAGGTTACAGAATGCAGAGAGACAGTTCTCGGGATGCAAAGAAATAGAAACGGATGCAGAAAAGCGAAGCGGATGGATCGGAAGTGGACGAATGTACCAGATGGCTAGAGTGATCAAGGAAGGAAGTTTGGCTCTTGCCACCTAACCATCCACGATGGCAATTAGACGAGGCGATCTAGCTCTGTCGAAGTTAAACTTACCAACTGGAATTGACTTTGACTTGTCCCGGTGGCCACAGCCAAGGATGCATCGGTTTTGATCCGAGAGGTGCCAGCAGGGGCGAACGTTTGTTAAAAAGCCACTCCTCGTTCACGGTCTAGTGGATTTTAAACGCGAATCAACTTCAAAGTCGGAGTTAATTAAAATAGGAGTTAGGGTCTTGTAATTCGGTCGTAATTACTTGCAGGAAGACCGAGTGTATTTGGACGTCGTAAATCCTTGGAATGGGAAGTCGGAACGTTTTCAGTAGTATAGTCGATTATAGGTCGGCCATTGAACGCGACTGATGTTTTACCCTTATCTCTCTTCGATATAAATAATTCTTCCTTATCGATTAATCATTAGGATCTCGTGATTATTCTCGTTTCTCGATTTTCATATCGCCATTCGGGAAAATATAATTTAAAAATGAAGATATCGGAATGAGCGCGGTATTCTTCGATTTCGAATCTAAAACATATTCGTAAAATTTAATCGCTTCGATTATCGACTAGAAACGAACTTTAATAACGATAAAAGTTTCGTAGGATAAATCATCGACAGAATCACGTTGTTACGTTCTTCGATTTCAAATTCAAACGTACTTATAAAATTTAATTATTCCAATTATCGAGTATAAGCCAATTTTGTTATTATCGTTCGAGCGCTTTATTCTTTCCCTGGGTTAAGTAGTATTTCGTTGAATTTTCAATATCTTCGTTAATGTTAATCCTTGCTTGCTTTATCCGTTAGATAATTCCCGCAATAGAGCCTGACAATGTTAAATCCGCGTGACAAATTCATCGTGTTTCGAGCTCTCGTATCTGGCCAGAGTTTCAACGCGGGTACGATCATCTTTATTATACACACCGGTCAGTAAATATAAACACGCTTTCACCGTTATCTTCGTAGCCAGCAATATGCTATCCCACAATGCAGCCACTGACAAACAATTCTTCCGTAAAGGGGCAGCCGCGGTACACAATTCCTTGCTAGATTTGGCTTTGGTGGACTACTTTCCGCCAGCTCCGCTTAAATTAAAGTCGAAAGGCCAACACTCTGTAAACTTTGCCCAAATTTAACGAAGTGTGGCATAGAAGCCTTGTATGGTTTCTGTTGAAACGTTCTTTGTAGTTTATTAATGTATCGCGAGAACCACCTACGATATATTATGAAATATGGCACATATTTCGTACATTCAACAAATCAACGAGGATCTTCATTCCTTTTATTCTTCGTAAATTTCTTTCCGGAATTTTATAGGCAACGAAATATTTTTCACAATGACGCGAATATGTTTAGAGAATGATTTTAAAGAGAATTCGCAAAGTGTTGTATATTTGCTGCAATGTATCAATTTTTTTAGTCATAATCGAATTATAGTAACACGTACTATTGTTTGGAGATAAATTCTAGTTGGTATAAGGATAATATTGCTCGATCCTGCGATTTTGTACGAATATTATAGAAATTAACAAGAAAAAGATAAAATTAGAGATTGGAAACTCGCTAAATAGCTTAAAGTCTATCAAATAAGTGCTACATTCACATGTGCATCATTTCAATTGATTATCAAAATAATGTCCCACGATTACCAAAAATTATTCGCAACCAAAATAAACAAGAACTCAACCAAAAACTCCTGAGGAGGATATTTCTTCTCAATCGCTATTATTGTAAAAATTACAGCAATATTGGGATATACGTTAAAACTAAACCGTGAGGACTATCTATTCAGAATAGAATCATCTAGTTGACGGATTAATCAACTAGCTATCACTGTTGAGAACCCACAAACAGAGTTATTGCAATTCAACTGACCCTAGATCCTTCTATCGTTACTAACATAAACTCTCGCGAGTATATGAATGGTGAAGGCCAGAGATCTTCAAGAGAGAGATAAACTGCACATTCGCAAGAGGAAACACAAACTTGAAAAGGAATCTCAAGACGACAGGAAAGCGTCTGCCTGGACCTAACTCGAAACTAATCAACAGGCTCAGGCAAAGAGAAATCCTGGTCAAAAGGAGCTCAGAATGTTTTGCCTCTAAAAAAGTTTATTTTGCACTGTGCTTGTCTATACGAGTCTTTTAACCAGTTAAGTGTGTTTGACGACTATATCTGTCTTGAAGGTATGGAAAAATTTTGTGTCATGACGACTATATCCGTCATGCGTAAAATTTTGTTACAATTTGATATTTAAATTGTAATTTTGGCGAAAACTAAATTATATTCGTGAAGTTTAAAATGTTTAGTGGTCAACACGAAATAAAAAAAAAACAAATGAAAATTATAACCCAATATTTCAACAGCGCTATTTACTTTGTTTGACGACTATATCCGTCATCGCCTGATTATCGCGACACACACTGGGGGGTGCTTTGTAAAGATGTCGCCACACTTAACTGTTTAAAAACTATCTACCATTTAGAGCTCTTTATTCTCAACCGTTTACAGAATGAAAGTATAATAGAATTATGGCAGTGCTATTGTCAACGGTCTATAAGACTCATCTGTTAGTAACCAGCAAGTTAGGTTCGTGGGATATTTTCTTCCAAAAGGAACCTTAACACTAGATTTACGAGGGTTTTTTGTATACCTATTTCTACGGACACTCGTCAGGTTTAGGGTAAAGAAAACCATATATTTTCTTTAAAGAACAAACGATCGGTTTAATTTGAAAACAATCGCAATATTAACGCACTTAACCCTTTGCGCTCGAAGACTTTTTCGCAATGAAGAAGCATTTCTTATGTTTCTATAAGCTCGGTAGTACCTTTTATCTGAAAATATGTAAAAAATAATATATGTTTGAGTTTGGAACGAGCGGAATTATTTTATTTTGATACTTAGCGTGTAGTTATCTTTAATATACTTATTATCGCTTCGTTTTTAAGTTATGAAATTAAAACGAATGGTGACTGAGAGTTGCCTCTCGAGTGCAAAGGGTTAATATAAGTTAATTAAATCTGTTAATATCGTATAATTACAGTAATCCATCCGTCAAATTAACGAGTCCCGTAAATCTAGTGTTAATGACAGAAAATTAAATCGAAAAGTCAGTATCTAATCCTCGTAGAGATTTTGATCGGAAATAAGAACATTGGAAAAACGATAATTTGGCCTCGTATTTTCTGACAAGGGTCTAGTAACAGCACCATAGCCTCCTAAAAGGTATATACCCAACTTCACATGTCTCTATATACCTCTACCTATGCTTCATCGTCTTCCTCTGCAACAGTTACCAAAGCCGTACAAACTTCTGAACGAAATTAACACTGGAGCTCGATCGGGGGAAAATAATTAAGAATACTTTGGCCGAACTTTCCGACACGAATTCTCCGGCAACGTCCGCGTCAACCGAGCCGTCCGGAAAATTCCTTCGTACTTTCTCTATCCTCGTCGATCCGCTGAAGGGAAAAAAGTCGGAGACGACGACGACGACGAGGAGGAAGAGGAAAAAGAAGAAGAGGAAGTAGAAGAAGTAAAGAAAGAGAGAAAGGAAGCCGGAGGAATTTATTTCACCCGTGAAATCCTACTTCAGAAGAAAAGCTGCCAGGACGGAGATGCAAAGACGCAGCCGTGCATGCCGGGGCTGATCAGGGCGTATGTATACCGGGTGGACGAATTCACTGGAACAGCCTGCGGTTCTTCCCGTCGTCTGCGTCTGCTCTACGTGTCATTCCGATCGGCCATCGGGTTCACGTGTGCCGCCATGTCGATGCAGTTTCAAGGATGCGTCTCGTGTACCGTGGAAACGTCTCTCCTTGTGCCCTCGTGACCCTCTGTTGTCTTAAGAATGGCTATTGATTCGATCCACTCTGCTCTTTCTTTCCGGTCATCCAGTTCTATTCTATGGTTCACGTGCTGGATCGAGAGGTTGTGGATTAAAATATTACGCGGTAGTAGCTATCGGTGGAACTATAGAATCTCTGGAACTATCGGTGGATCTAGAGGATATCAATGAAAGCTATATGTAGGATCGTTTTTTGATGTAGGAAATTGATTAGAATAATACTGCGAATTCCTTTGGGAATACGATATAACTTTATTAAAATAATCAATTGTATAGGATAACTGACTTATTCTTACGGCGCTGGCTTACCTCACTTGAACTGCTTAACACTTTGACTGCCATGGTGGTCACATATGACCGGCAACGGTTTCTCCCGTGACGCCACGGTAGTCATGGGTGACCGAAGCCTTTCAACTTTTTACAATTGTAAAAAACTAAATGAAAATCGAGAGCTAGTGAATTTGAATATGGCCGATGTATAGAAGATACATTGAAATAAAATGTGTCCTATCGAACAATTAAAATTTTTTATTAGAACAATGAAGAATAACAAAATGTTAAAATAAATCTTGCATTAACGGGGCACTTTGTTAAAGCACTCCAAACATAAATGCGACGCACCAATACAATCTGGATAATAAGTGGTCACCTTCTTGGTCTTATTTTTAGCAATTTTTCACCCAAATAGTTTGGAATTTTTTTCGTGACATTCCCTGCAAAATTTTCGTTCCAGGTACGCTCGTCCTTTTTTTTGCAATTCGTGTCGTTATCTTCGTCGAACCGTTACTAAAGCGCCACGGTGGTCACCGGTGACCACCAGTAAGAGAAACGCTCCATTTGATAAAAATATTGCCTTCTAACATCAGTTCGTTATTATTTTGCCATTATATGCTTTGAATAAAAAAAATAATTCCATGGCGTCCTGGGCCAAAGATTTGATTTCGGCGTGGCAGTTAAAGTGTTAACACGTTGATCACCGGTGGTGCACACTTGTATTTCACAAAATAAGTACTACAGAATAGGTTCATTTTCCAATTCCCAACATTATAAACAGATATTCAATATTAAAAACATAACAATTCTATATTATAAACATAACATAATTATTTAATTCTTTATGTAATTTTTCAAAACATATTGGGCAGAGTGCCTTACATCGGTTATAAAAACAGACCTCTACTGTTTGAGAAAAATGAAATAAAATATTCGAAAATTAGTGCCAAAACTGGTCCCGTCAGGTTTACTTATCATTTACAGGTATATGCAAATTGATATTGGAAAACTATAGTATATCAATGTATTAGTCGAAGTCCACGGAATTTACTGAATCCAACGAGAATCGTATCGCTTTAGTAGTTTTGTTAGAAATGGAAGCAAAATTTGAAAAATTGCGATTTCCAAAATCGATTTCCTCAAAAACTGAGGGTGATAGACAAGAACTGATTTCAGATTCGGTTTTAGCTCGTCGAGATCTATGAACATTACCTAGTGGGTATTATCGTGCAAAAATCGTGTTGAATAGCGTAATCTAACACTGCGCCGACCCACGGAGCAGAATTCGGGTGCCGGCGTCAACGTGTAAACGAAAAACTTAAAAATTGACCTCTCTTACTGCCTACACTGTTATATATCCCTTTCGTTCTGTCTTCTTTCACACACATGCGCTCTTTCTCACTCACGCATTTCCTATGTAGCCTGGGCCTTAGATGGGCCAGGTACTTGGAACACTCAGGACGCATCCCCAAACTTTCACATGTTTCTTCCATCCGTCCCTCTCGTAAATATCTCAAACACTCGGGCCTCTTGCACGCGGTCACTTGCATGTGCTCTGTGTTCCATCCACTCCTGACATTCATTCAAGAGTATTCATCCTATTCCTACATATATATTAGGTCATCCTATAAGTTCGTGCCAGTTATTACTATTTAAAATTGTATCTCGAATCAACCTTTAAATATTAAGAAAAAATGTAGTCGCTCTTTTGTTTTANNNNTTTTAAAAAGTGTAGTCGCACTTTTGATCTACGACTTCTTATTTCGTTGGCAAAGACGTTAATCATCGATATAGTTTATAAAATGCGACGAGAAATGTAGATAGCAGAACGAACTTATGGGATGACTTAATACTTGGAAGATTAGATGTGTATGAGTTTTTTCGTGAAGCAGTGTACTCGCGGAATCGTTTAAACAATTTTTTTAGGATTGCAATATGTTATGTTACTGGTTGAAGTTTAGTCTTGTTTTATGTGCTGTGATTAGTTTGAATAGGGATTTTAATAGTGAAGCTAGGGATTTTAAAAGCGAAGCTCGTGTTAAGGAGACAATAAAGAAGGGAATAGGAAATCAATGGCATATAGATCATTGTATCTCTAATAGTGATTACTACGTTATCAACGCAATATTACTTTATCTATCGGTAACTTTATTCCTTAAATTCGGTTAGCGTTATTACTGAAAAGTAATAGTATTTTGTTAGGTGTAAATAGGTGCACTTCTTATACATATGGACCATTTATTTTGAAATAGGTATAAGTACATTTTTTTCTTTTTAAATGAGATATTAGGTAATTTGTGATTAATTTAGCGTAAACTAGACATGCACCAGCTTCAAAATAAATAGTCCACATTTTAAAATATTCGTCACATTTCTTGCTCACTTCAGTGACAATGGTATAATATAATTTCCCGTAATAATGGTTCATTTCGAATACTCGCGTCTTTTGACTAATAAATTGTAAATACTTTCGTGCGAGAGAGCAGTTTCTACTGTATACCTAAATTTGTACTCTTCTAAGAGAAGCTCTCGAATTTGATGCTGGTCTACTACTCGGAGAAATTACCATTTCGTAATAAGACAGAGTCAGAGTCTTTACAGAGCGTAAAGCTCTCCGTGGAGCTTTGAGTCGGTATACAATAAATGGCATTCGATGTCGCGTCTGGTCATTGAATTCTAAACGAATTCACGCGTTCACGAGGCCGGTCATTTCGTATGCGACAACGTAATAAAAGCTTGAAAGACGGTGTTACCGAAGAACGATGAAAAAGTTTCTTGTTTTAATTCAGATATATCCGGATAGCGTTTGACACGTAAGCGGGTTGAGAAAGGTTTTGAAAAGGCACGACACGGAAGCAATGCATACGTGTCTAATTTTTCTTACAAACGAAGGAATGATTAATTCACTTTTATGCCTGACAATCTGGTTCGCTTCATGAATATTGGATAACGCCGACATTGGAACGAGTATTTTCTTTGTTGCGGCGCTACAGTCCTGTATTACACAAAATTCGTGCCAACTTTCTCGGTCGGAAATGAAATTAAAACGCGGCTATTCCAGGGCCAGTGTAAATTTGAGCTAACTTTCTGTGTCACTATTTAACTGTTTAATCATTTGCGTAGCAGCCCCTTAAAGTAAAACGATCGTGTCAACGTTTGGAGTTGTAATATTTATCTCGTGCCATTTTTAATATACCTTGCGGAGTGTAATTATGGTAGAAGAATTTTATATTTCCAAGTTTCCCAGATTTCGCGTTTAAATAAATCGCGTTTAAACGAAGATCAAAGTGATATTGAAATAAGATTAAATATGTAAATAATAAATTGATATTTGCACGAATGAAAATAAAATGAAAAAAAAAAAAAGGTAAATAATAAATCAATACCTAAAGAGATACGAAATTTGAAATGTTTCCAAATGTTTTGCCGTGAAATTGGATTTATTGTATACCGTTTAGATTACGAAGAGCGTTCGGATAAATAATACTTCGCCGTGTCGTTGTCATAAATGGAATCGCGAAATGCCAAACGGAATCTCGTTTACTTACGAGCATGCGAGTTTTTGTTTGTTACATAGCTCGCCGATGCATCTGTCTGTTGGCTGTTTCATTATTCATTTTGTGCACGTTCACGTGAAATTCAGTTCGAGTATAGAAATATTTGATCGGTAAACAAGGGCCTGTATAAAATATACCCTTTCGTCTATGTGAATATTTGCGTGCGTGCTTTTACTTGTGCGTACCGCCAGCACGAAATGTAAATTTGACTTCCTGTGTACGTAGAAAGACATGAATTACAAATTGCCTCGAACGTGACTTAGATGCCTATCGGTTCGGTTAGAATGTTAATTACCAAATAATTCCCATTCCCCCATCGATCCGGATGAATCGTTGGAAACATCTCGAGCGTTGAATTTCTACGGGAAAATAAATAACAGGGATATAAGGGAGGATCGACGAGCTCGCTTTTTCGATCCACGGGCGAAAGTTGACGTTTAATCAAATTCGAGGGAAAGAAAATTGCGGTTGGACTTCGAGTTCGTAATTAATTCCACGAGCCCGATCGGCGGAAACTGTCGAATCGTTTAATCAGCTGGATAGATGGCGGAAAAAGGTGGAACCTAATTTAAAGGGTATAATGAACCACTCTGCAACGACGTTTCGCGGAAATATATTCCCTGCGAATATCAGACGCGTCTGACTTTCAACGCGGATATATCACTTCGCCCGATTTTACGTCTTTGTCGTCTCTCCACTTGAATATCAACCACCGTGCGAATGGTAGAATTTATTTTCTCCAAATTATGCATCGCGAAATGCGTTAATTGCGAAATCGCGAAATTATGGACGCGAAACGTGCAGAGTAAAGGAAGAGAATAAACAACGATACAACGTACAAAGACACAACCAGATGCTCGTTATGTTATGTATACTAACAAAGATGGCCGAGTACCTCGGGAACTGTATAAATACAAATACGTGTGAAAATAAATAATCATAGTATATGTAATATCATTATATATTATCTTAATATTTGAAAAGGGAAACGAAAAGTGTTTTCTCAGCCTCGGTTTAATTATAATTCACGATTGTACGTTGCTCGAATTATCGACAGTGTTAAATTTATGGAAATTTCTTTAATTTCTTTATCAATAGACACGTTTCTCTTCGTTTCTAAAATATCAACCCTTATTAAAGGAAGATAAGAGCCATGTAATATTATCGTGGTGCAACGAAATAACCGAAATCTGGTACTCGTCAAGGAACGATATCCGGTCTGAAATGTTTCGTCGTTTATCCTCGGGGAAAGGCGGGTTTTTCGTGGGGAAACGATTCGATAGAAAATCACGGAGCCAGTTTAATGTCACCCTAAAGCGTCGCTTAAAAGATCCTGAGGATCGTAAACGCCGGGCTGTCGTTGCATTATATTTCCCGCGGGAATTCAAAATCCGCGGGTCCCATACTGACCCAGTTGCGCGATGTTCTCGAGTTTCCTCGACGCCGTGTCCTTAGCGAGCAATTCCCCGCGTAACAAATGGGGAAAAATTATTCTGACAGGCCACTGTTCGTGCATTATAAAGCGCGACGAGGGACGAAGCGGTCGAAATGATGCGAGAAAAAAGAAATTGAATTTAAACCTGGCTGCGGATTTAAAGAAGCGGAAAGTCTAGGTGTTTCGTGTTTTTGTTTCAAATATTTACCGGGTGATGTTGTTTTTGGTTGCATGATAATATCCTAGGTCTGGATTTGTTGTATAAGGATTACAGTTTCTGCAACTCTTTTTATTTTCTTTCTATTTCTGATTTA
>NIJG01000123.1:9517306-9530738 GCA_002201625.1 Euglossa dilemma | reverse complement strand
TTTTTACCTCGATTCATCTTTTCGTCTTTTTATACAATGGTATCTGTATACAAAGATAGCCGTGATATGCATATGATGGATGTGTAATAAAATACTTTGTTGCTTACATACATTTTATTACAAGGACGATTGCTATTTCTTGCGTTGCATTCTATTGTCTTCTGTTCGATACCTGATTTGATTCTGACTCGTTCTATTCGAGTTCGGTTTGTGTTCTGATGCATTCTGTTTAAATTTGAATTGTGTTCAGATGCGTTCTGTTCTACTTCGTTTGGTGTTCTTCTGCTTTCTGTTCGAGTTCGGTTTGTGTTCTACCTCAGTGTGTTTTGATTGGTTAAAAGAGGATATTAGAGAAAGAAAAATGTTTCCTAATTGAACATTAGCGTGTCTTAGGGTCCTTCGATTGATAGTTGAGGTAGGAAGCTACTAAAAAAATTGCTTTCCGATATTTCTTTCGTCATCAATGTCGCTCTTTATATATATGTTTGTTCGTCGCTTCGATGGGTCAGTCTTACACGGACCCTGGTTGTAAATTTTTCTGTACTCGCATCTAGATATATAGTTTAATCCGTTGAAAGAACAGCGAGGCACGTCTAATCTTCGACGTTACCGTCGTAACGGTATCAATATCCTCCGATATGGTGAAAATTCTAAAAATTCCAAGATACGCGTGTTCCACCCAAGTTTCTTGTCCGGGAGAAAAAAAATCGGTATTTTCCGAAACACGAGAGTCGACGCGAACAGGACAAAGTTCTCATACGTGTGCTGTGCCACGTCGAGGAATAGGGTGTTCAAATAACGTTTTAAGCTGTACGTATCGCGTGTAAAACACGCGAGACTACCACACGGAAGCATTCCACGTGAAAACAATATGCATCTCGGCCGGAAGATATTCCGGTCGCGGGGAAAGTTTCAGAAAGAGATATTGAGATCCTGGCAGCGGCGGCGTCGCTACTTGTAACATGGTATTCTTACAGCGTCACGCGATGGTAAAAGATTCCCCGGTGCTAGAAAGCCCTACGTGAATAATACTTTCCGTGTGCGGCATTCTGCGTAAGATTTTTCAAAAAGATGTCACGTATCTTCCCTCGGAACACATGTTGCGAGGCCATAACAAACGGTGAACTAGCATGTCTATCTAATATCCGGACATTAGAGTGAAGTACGTTTCGGGAATGGATCACGGAAGCACGTGGAAATAAAACAGACACTCCATGGGAATTTTTGAACATCGTACCTGTTTCGTTTTTATTATTTCCTTCATCTTTTGCGAAGAGGCAGAATCTACTCGAAATTGATGCATTGCAAAAGCATTTGATTTTAATCAGTCGTTATATACAACTATTTCATTCGCGATAAAATTGTAAAAGTGTCTAGAATTTCTGTAAATTTTGTATAATTATTATTATATTAGTATAATTATTTCAATTTTTCGAGTGCAGCTCATGTTTATAATTTTTAATATCACTCGATGTTACAGACATGGTTAAATTTCCGTTTGAAAATATGGAGAATTTATTTGTGTGAAGAATAAATGAAATATTTGAATCCTTGTTGGTTGTGGAACTGAGAATTTAAATTTTCTTCTGTCCAATCTTCGGTTTCGCGAAACAAAAGACGGTGTATATTCTTAATAGCAGAAAACTGAATATTCCATTGCATACGAGGTTACAAGCAATCCAACGCGATACCTGTATCAAATTTTTCATAATAAAAGGGTGGTTTAAAAATCATGCAGACCCTTGGGATTTAGCCGTGAGAGCACTGTAACGTAACACACTATCTGAGAATTTTACAGCTGACTCGGTGCTGTATGTTATGGAAGTTGTACATTTACATAAAGGAAATATTAACGTGGGATGTCAAATGTTGACTCTGGAATAAACTTATGCTTTGGAGTTTGTAACGGATAACAGCCTCAACAGTCCGCATCTGGCGAACGGACTGTCTGGCAACTGCCTTAGAGAGTCATACGTAGTTTACCGTGTTGCTCTCCGGCAAAACCTCCAGAATCCCCGGCGAAATTAACTTTTTACTTTTTCCTATCGCATCCAGTGGCGAGACGCACACTGGACTCTGCGTTCGAGCTATTTAAACCGTAAAAACTGGTGGAGCTGCATGAACGTTATACTTTTAGTTCTATTTGGAGACATTACTCGAAGAAGTAAATTCAACCTCTAACGGTCCGGAAGTATTTCAATTTTTCTTACTGTCAGATCCAAGTCAGTTTTCATAGAAAGAGAAACTGCGTATATAGCAAGTTGATTTAACCCATTAACCTACTATTATTTTAATACATGGTGCCCCTATAAATACTAATTTTTTTAGACAAAACTTACAATTTGGTATATTTATATTTTACTCGTGTAAATTAATTTTTGCGAGACTTGAATACACGCTCTTGTTATGCTGTGAAATTGAGTTGATGAAGTGAAAAGAAAACACGGTTGGCAGCCGTTTGTGTTTTAATTGATTTTGCAAATTTCTGTATGGACAATGGGTTATGTTTTCCATTCTTTGAAAGTATGCAGTTTCTCGAAAAGCACTCGTCACGATTTTGAGTTTGATCCGAAAATCACTCGAAATCCAAAGAGAAACATTTTTCCACAATTATATATTCTAATCTCTCCGCGTCTCAACAAGTTGTTGTAGCATTGTTAAAGATAAAACTTTACGTGCTAATGTCCCTTTGTCTTACCATTTGTCACCGCGTGTGTTTTATCTTCCGCGTATTGGAGACGTTTGTTTGCGGAACTCCAATCAATTGAAGGTCCCGAGTCAATGAGGGCCTGGTTTAATTCTTGTGACGGTGTCCCATAACTCGCGGACACGTGGGCCGCCCCAGCACCGCTTGGGCCTAATGAAAGGACAGTTCGTTGACAACGAGGCAACGAAGCGGACCTCTCTTAAAAAGAGGAAGCTTCCTTCGATCAGACCCCTCGATATAAATAAATAATTATGGACCGGTGCTCCATAAACACACATGGGCCACCCCAGCACCGTTTAGGGCTGATCCTGAAAAAAGGACAGTTCGTTAACAACGAGGCAACGAAACGGACCTCTCTTGAAAAGAGAAAGCTTCCTTCGACCAGACCCCTCGATATAAATAAATTCTACCGTACGAAACAAAAGATATTTAATTTTCCCAAAAGTATCCCTTTAAATACCCTATTCTTTCATCGTTTACGTACCATTTCAATCTCTAAACGCAACTCTTCGATCTCACGTGTGAAATTACTGGAAATGGCTCGGTAACTCTGGGAAAACAAAGAATCTCCGATAAAGAAGGCAAGTCTCTGGCGAACTCCGTTACCTAACCTTACCCAAGGGAGAATCACCATGCAGTAGCACTCACCCTCTATCAGCAACTTGGTAACTTTCGCGAACTCCGACTTATGTACATATATTCCGGGCATTTAAATTAATTAAACTGCTCGGACGAGCCTGTGCAACGTGTACGTACACGTGTATATCCGGGCGCAGGTTGGGCAACTCGGGGAAAACCGCTCTGCTACGACTTTTCGTCCCCTTAGGAGGACTTTGCAACCTTGCAAGGGTTCGGGGAATCCCCGGCAGGCGGAGCATCTCTCGCTTTGACCCCAGAGCGCTATCTTACGTGACCCGGTGCCGGTTCGTGCTCCAACGTACAAGCGTCCGATTTCCCCGGAGAATACAGAAACCAATTTCTAGGCTGCGCCGGCCAGGTACGGCAGGTGAGTGACTGGCGGGCGGGGAGTTGGCTTGCTTAGGAGAAGGAACTTCGTCGTCTGAACGGATCTACACGCCTGCGGGAATCCCGTTTTCCAGGTTACACGAATCACTTGGCCTAACTGCCGCGTTTGCGATTGACTCCGAGCCAGGGAGACCGGAAGTCTACGCGAGAGGCGACGATGTAACGCCAGGAGTCTGGATGAAGGATGGCTTCGCGAGTTTTCGTTTCTTATGTCGCGTGTCTCGCGGAGTTTCCGAGATAGGTGGGTCGGAATTGTTCGATGGGGTCGAGGAGAAGGGTTCTTTGACGGGTGAGGGTTTCCAGGCAGTCGCTTTGGAAGTTGTTGGCATTTCTTGGGTGTTTAGACGAAGTGTTTGTCGGTTCGTACGAATTAGAGATGATGAAATAGGGATGTTTAATTCTTAACCGTTTGAGTGTCACGCGTTTCAATCGTGCCAAGGAGCGCTTTTTCGCTTATCTTATTTCCTGTCCGAAAATTTGCAACCAAATGATAGATTGAAATTAAAGTTCGTTCATTTATTTGCTGTTTCGTTATTTTATTTTTAGCTAAAATTGAATGGTAGCTTTAAAGTCGCGCATCGTTTGCACTGTTCGAGCAGAACAGAAGAAGCGCTAAATCGCTCCTTATCACTCAAACGGTTAATGATTAGAAGCTAGAATTAATTATTGCAAGCTAATATCAGGTTAAACTAAGGTACAACTGAAAGATTAGGTTAACAACAGTTCTTCCGTTTTTAACCTTAGATTCATAAACTATATTTACGGTTACATTGTTCATAAACATATGTCTCTGATACACCTTACTTTTAAGCTCACCTAATTTAAGTATTATGGGAGATATTAATAAAAATCTACAAATATTAATTAAAAACAATTTTTATTGACAATTTAAACATGAAAAAAAAGAAATTGAACAAATCAATCTGATCATTCTAGGCACAAAACTACCGCGATGTTCCATACACATGCTGTAAGAATTCTTTTAGTTCAGGGTGTATGAGAGACGTGTGTTTATGAATCTAGGGTTAAGAACTACTTACGATTAACATACTATGCTAGAACTAGTCTAGTGACTCCTTCTTCTATGAATCTTTAACTATAACTCTCTGCTTTCGATCTTGCATTCTTGTTTAAATCTTACACTCTGTCTTCTTTCATACCTAGGCTCTTTTTCTTTCAATCACGTATTTTCTATATATCCTCGTCCTTGGTGGTACATCAAAGGCTGGGGACGTATTCTTAAACTTTCACTCGTTGCAGTCTTAAATAGTCCTAGGTTCCAATCTTACAAACTTAACACACTTTCGAGGCACCACTTACTCCGTTGCTACATTAATGTCGCAGATGAAAGGTGATAGCGTCTTAGGTGTCATCAAACGAAGAGGAATGTTTGTTTATCGAGATTTTTATTGTTATTTAATTATAAACCCTTTGCACTCGACTCTCGGTCAACCCAGAATGATTATTCTAATTTTTAGTTATTTATAAATTGCAACTATTTTTGGCAAAATAAAAAAAACAGATATACAGAATCGCATTTTTATTTTTAAAAATCGGTATTAATTTTGGGTGTCGTTAATCGACCTTTACTAAAAGGTGTTCGATTAGTGATAGTTTCACTCTGTTTAGTCGCCCATGATGTTTGATAGCTGTGCGTAACATCATCTCGTAAAATGATCCAATTTCCCGTCATCCATACTAAACTCCATCATTTCAACTGCGTTCCGTGTTACTCGTGGGTTAATTGAGTGTGCTAACCTAACATTGAGTCCAGTGGAATATTTCAGGTGCTCATTTTCGTGCCCTAGAAGGTGTTACATTATTCTCGATTTGAATAATCGTATCGCACGAAGGTATGAAGACGTACATACTGCATGCAGAAGTGTTTTTGTTGAACCTAAGAGCTATGCTCGCGATATAGACAAAGCGATATTTCTGAAAATCTAGCTTTAATTTGTTATAAAATATTATCTATTGATTTGTGTAAAATTAATTTATTGCTCGTATTAGCCTTGTGACATAAGAAAATCACTTTTTCTCGACATGGAATAATTGAAACTTTAAAAATTGAAAGAGGAAGTAAATATAATTAAAAATTAAAAGTAAAAGTAAAAATCTAAAGTTGAAATATTCTATAAGAACAGTAACGTCTACCGATTATCTTACTATTCGATCATTTCTTCTTTAAAAAAGCTCTATGAATGTAACCAACCTGGGAAACTAAAATTTCTGGCATTATTCCCTAGAAGCTTCCCAAAAACCTAATCAAATACAGAAATTCAACATTCCTATTCATTCGACTCTATTTCCTCGCAACGATAACCAAACAGAAACACGATTACATCCAAAAACCAACTTCGAAATGTACTCAAACACTCTCTAATATTCCCTAGAAGCGATATTCTTCCTCACGACCAAACTCGCGGACTAAAATTTCTCAAATTATTCCCTAGAAGCTACCGCGGAACGTAACCAGCCTCGCAAACTCGATCTCCCTGATCAATCGACACCGTTTTCTCGCAAAACAGAAAAATCTACAATCACCATATCCTAAAAAACCCAGAGTGTAGCCTGGCGAACCAAAAATTCCCAATCAGCTAACCGCATTTTACCAAACTATCTTCATCCCTCTTTGATCATCTGAGATCCTCTCGGAATGTACCGGGCGCGGGCCGTTGCCGGATGAAAGAGAGAAGAAAGACGGAATGAAAGATGCCTACGTTGAATACGAACCTCTCAATAGCCGAAGAAAGTCTGGAAGCTCGGAACCGGTTGGTAGAAAAGCTTTAAGAACCTGGCGTGACGTATAAGCAAGCGATCGGTGGCGTTGATAAATAGGCGTTCGGAGAGGCTTTCGTGCAGGGATAGATGAACGAAGGGAAGAAGGTGAAGGCAGTTCGATTCGTTTGCGGTTACGGGAACATCGAGACTTGTAAACGGTCGAATAAACGTGCGTCCATCGGTTCGGACTATCCGATACCATCATCGACGAAATTAAACGCACGAAACACGATATCGATCAAAGCTCTTTCACTCTCGACGCGTTGCGTGTCTGCTTTTCTTTTCCCTTTCATCGCTTTTTTTCTTCTTTTTTTTCTGCCTGTTTTTATTACCCATTCTTTTTTATTTTATTGTTTTGTTGGTGCGACGAGATTGAAAACTTCGTTTGAACATCCTCATTGGTTAATTTCCACCGGAATCTGGTGTACGAGTTTAATAAATGCTCGATGGTCGTTACTATGACGATGTAAATATCGATTCCTGTAATATTTCTGTGCGATTAAATGTTCCTGATGGAATTTGTTATGGCGATTTTTCGTTGTTTTGATTGGGAATTGTTCCGTGCAGGAGTATCAGAAGTGGATTTATGCGACTCGTTAACTGTGAAATTTATAGTGGTTTATTTAATAGGATATAGTAGCTGATTAAAATTCGATTTCTTCTCGATACACGATCTTCGATGGTTGTGAAATAATTATCATAAATTGACGTTGCAAATAGTTATGGAAGATTGGAAGGTTCATTGGCAAAATATTTAATTTACTATACCCCATATTCTCGCGAGAGTATAGAAACTCTAGTAGGTAATTAAGGGTTAATCTTCGATTAAATTATTATCATCAATACTCAACAGTGGAAGAATTCGTTCCAAATTAAAATCATGCGGCATAGTTGACTCCCTAACATTTCCCATCAAACTTCTTATTATTTCAATCTTATCATTTCAAAATTCGAAACGAACCCTTACTATACCCAATATCTTCACAAAAATTAAAAATTGAATGTCAGTAATTAAGGATTAATCTTCAATTAAACCATCGTCAGTAATATTCATTCCAAATTGAAATCATGTGCCAATAGTTGACTCCCTAATCCCTTACTTCCCAACAATACCCTGTTATTATTTCAGAAATCGAAACGACTACTTACTATACCCAATATTCCCTCAAAATTTTATAAATTTTATACCAATACTTGAAGGTTAATTTTCTATCAAACCACTGTCAGCAATACTTAACAATGAAAGACTCGTTACAAATTGAAATCGTGTCCCTAATTTCCCATCAAATGTGTCATATTATTTTACGAATCGAAACAATCCCTTTTTTATTTATTTATTTTTTTTATAATCGATTCCTACAAAGGATGCTTGTCCCTTTAGCTCCGTTTAGTCTCACGAACGCGTAACGTTTCTCGAATCTAGCATATTTCCGACAGGTCCCTTCGATCACTGAGTAATTCGTACCTCTCATAAGTTCCCGATAAAAGGGCCGGCTAGGTGTTTGCTTTGCAAACAGGTACCGAGTACAGGATAATGGTTCAATTGAACACTGGAGACAATTGCGCGAACGACGATTGTTCGTCAACGGCCATTAGACGATACAAACGAGCAGGTGGCACATCGGGTCGACCGACTGCTTTTAGCTTTACGACCTTATACCAATGATTAAACAGAGAAATTTTGGCTATTATGCGCATGCAGCCCAGTTGGAAACCCCGAGACATTTATAGGGTGAGTAATAGTTCCATATTTAGAGCAACTTTGGTACGAAAGCTTCTTTCGAGATTGCACCGGTATGCTACGGGCATTCCGTCTCGCAGCTTGTGGCGAGCTGAAATTTATCGCTGAACTTTGTGATGAATTTGAAACGACAATTGCATTCTACCAAATCTTCCCCTGCTCGTATTTTAAAATGCACCCCGTCTTTTAAGCTCGCTTTAAAACTTTAATGTCATTGGATGCCTCTTTGGATTTAGTAAAAGTTCCCCTCATTAAGGGCAGTCTAAGTTGCAGAGAACGATTGCCAGTATTGGAAAATGCAATCGTTACTGGATGAAACGCGTATTCGTAAATGATATCGAAAATATTTGCCGATTTATTCCCGATGATAATAAAAAAACAAAAATTGCGAGCGTCAATAATATTCGTAAATAATGTCGAAAATTTTAAAATACTTGCTTCGCGTATTTATTTCGCACTGCAATAGAAATCGGATAAAAATTCCCAGCATTGGTAATATTTGTAAATAACGTTCAAAATGTGAAGAAGATATTTGTAAATGTATCTCGTTTTCTAATAAAAATGTGCATAAAGATTACGCAAATTACAAAGCTTGCAACCGATTTGAATGCGTGGATGAAAATTAAGCTAAAACGAAATTCGTCCCATAGACCGAAGGCATCGCCATGAGGCCAGGATTACCAGGACAGAAAGGGGACGCAGGTCTTTCAGGAAGTCCAGGACCAAAAGGAGAGACAGGTATCGCCGGCGCCAAAGGTAACAAAGGCGAGCCAGGACACAAGGGCGGAAAAGGCGATCACGGGAAAGAAGGCTCTCGAGGAATTCAGGGATTCAAAGGTGAACCCGGTGCTCCTGGAGCACCAGGGCTTCCTGGTGCACCAGGTGAGAACGGAAGGCCGGCTGAAAAGGGTGACAAAGGAGACACAGGACCAGAAGGGAAACCAGGACCTCCGGGAACACCTGGACCACCAGGCATGCCTGGATTAAGCGGCCCTGGAGGAGTGAATGTCGCTGAATCACGTAAGAACGATTCCTTAATCCTTCTTCATTCGAATCGAATAAAAAAAAATAATACTAATGTGAACAGAAATTCTCTGATCCTCTTCGATAAATTTCTGGTGTATTTAATCCTCTAAGAGGATATAGTAATTTCAGGATTACTGGTAATTGCAGAAAACAATATTAGGCAACAGAAAGAATATCTTTTTAATAATGTAAATGTGATTTGACACTTTTGACACAGGTCACTGACTCGCTCATATCCTATCACCCTTATTCAAACCTTGCGTATAGTTTTCTCTTTCAAACTCTCTCGATCATGTTTTCTTAGACTTTCATCCTTCACTTACATTCGGCACCTATAAATATACCCTTCATCCGATCCTCTTGCACGAAATTACTTTCATCCTAAACACTCTTAACCCTTTGCACTCGGAATAATGTTCGCCGAAGATGTGGATGGTCGTGTTCTCTTTTATATATCTTAGTAATTTTACTATATCTTGACTTGATTTCTTCTGCCATTTCCAGAGAAAACCTCAGAGAAACATACATTTCTCAAAAAATTGTGCTGCAATAAGTTATTATTCGATTTTTTTACTACAAATTCGATTTTTCTTTTTTATTCTTTCAAAACCGTCCTTATTCCATTCTCACACTAACAATATTTGAAGAAAGTGATTCCTTCTGACGTTGTATTATTTTATTCCAAGTGATTAGAAGCTACATCCCACGAACCAAAGTCCCTAGACGGAAAGAAACATCTTGGTAAAACCCGACTCCCAATCGCTTCAAAAAGTTCTACATTCACACTTTAAGGATTCAAAGAAAATTCAACATCGTCCCGTATATTCGTTCTCAGATATCCCCTATCTTCTTCGTTTCATCTCGAAACAAAAGAGAAGAAATGATCTGCTATCCACTTGGTCCCTTCGTGTCTTCTACATTAGCTCAAACGAATAATTCCAATGTCTAACGTGTCGAATTAATTAGTGTTAAGGGAAAAGGGCGACAAGGGCGAAAGTGGCGGACGAGGCTACAAAGGAGACAAGGGCACCAAAGGCGAGAAGGGAGATAAAGGTGATTCCGGACCAGCCGGAATTCCTGGTGTGAATGGCGTTCAAGGACCGCAAGGTAACAAAGGCGAGCCTGGCAAGGACGGAGTCGCCGGGGTGCAGGGGGTCGCGGGTGCAAAGGGCGACAAAGGTGAGAGAGGTCCACCAGGAGCCACGGCTATAGCCAGCTCTGGAGACTACATCACCATCAAGGGTGAAAAGGGTGCGGAGGGGAAGAGAGGCAGAAGAGGACGCCCTGGACCAATGGGACCTGCCGGGCCACCTGGCAAGCAGGGAGCCACGGGAGAAATTGGGTTACCTGGATGGGTGGTACGAGAAAACTCCTTTTATGCTCTTTCTCTCCACTTTTTATCGATCAACCCCTCTATTTCCGTTTGATTTCCTCCCCATCAGCAAAATGGGCTTTCGAAAAATTATTTTGTTATCGCTCCTTCGTGCCAATGGCTACGTGTTATTTAATCCTCTCTGTGTGTGCGTGTGTACGTGTGTGTGTGTCACGTTGCAGCAAGCTGTGGACCTCTTTCCTTCGTCTGGCTGAAGCTCCTTGATCTTGTTGGAAGTACGGGAGAGATGCAATTTTGGTTGCAATTTATCCAAGGTGATGGAGCATAATGAAAGCGAAGAATGTTACGTCGCCGTGTGATGGCCAAGTTTTCAACGATGATTCCGAGGATTATGAAAAGTTCGAATATGTTTGAACGATGCTACCTAATTTGTCTGCAATGTTTGATTAAATATGTTATGTACGAATTACCATTTGCACTCGAGAGGCGAGCATCAGTCGTCGTTCAATCGGATTCTAAAGATCGATGTTAATTGATATATCAAATTTTAAATTTCCCAACGATGCGTGGAATGTGGAATTAAAATTATTTTATGATAAAAATTAAAATTAAAATTGTTTATTGTGAAATTATATATATTACTATTTTTCTGCAACGAATGAATCGCCGGGTGCAAAGGGATAATTATGTTTAAAGTAATACGATGAAGATTACTCCAAACGTACACACATACTATTGTATTTCAAGACTTTTTATTGTCTTTACAAATTTGCACGAGAAACTTTGACGACGATACTTCGAACGGTACGGCTTTATGCTCTTATACTCCAAACTGACTACTACACGAATGAATCGTTTGATTTTGGGACGATGGGCAATATTTATACTTGTATTACGAAATAAATGGGGGTCTATTGTGTTTACAAATTTACTCGAGAAACTTTGACGACGATACTTATAACGATACGGCTTTATGCTCTTATACTTCAAACTGACTACTACAGGAATGAATCGTGTAATTTTGGGACGGTAGACGATATTCAGGGATTGACCATGGATCGAAGGTTAGAAAAGGATAATTCAGAGACTGTCGGGTTCAAAAATTAGTCGGTGTAGAATTTATCGAATTGATAACATCTGAACAACATATTTCGTGCGAATAAAAGTGCAAAATAGCTGTACGTTTTCAATAATTGATTTTTGAATATCTGGATAGTTGTAGTATTAAATAAATTCTGCTTCGATACTGCTAATTAAACTTGTACAATTTACAGTATTTTATCTCATTTTTATTAACGTAATAGTTTATCTGCGATGTAAAGAATAATTTGCAATATCCATAAGCAAGGAGTAATAATTGTCCGAACCTGGAGAGCGTATCTGACAGGCTGGATAAAGTTGTAGGTCTCACGATATAGTGGTGGCTTTTGACGGATTCCACAACTCTGAGGTCATGGAGTTCCGAGTTCCAGAGCATTAGATTAATTGGCGAGTGGCTACCTTATCCCCGTAATGGACAAGTATAAGTCAACGAATATGCGAGCCTGTCAGATACGCTCTCGTGACGCTGAATTCTTCGCATTTGTGGTCAATAACCGAGTTATCCGTTATTGTTGCGATCTAACAAAGCTTGACAAATTTATCGACGTTCGACGTAAATTAGGATGACGATAAAATGCCGTAACTTCATACGATTTATTAACTATAATACGGTTTAAGCTTGTCTCTTTTCAATCTTTATAATCGCACTTTTAAAAATCCTTAGAATCCTTAGAAAAGTACTTTAATGTAAATTCAATCTAAATAGTTACGTACTTAACATTTAATAATATCAGTTGGAAATTAACACATTCTTAACACTAGATTTACGGGACCCGTCAATTTGACGGATGGGTTGCTTCAATTATACGGTATTAACAGATTTCATTAACTTATATTAAGTCTGTTGATATTGCGATTATTTTCAAATTAAACCCATCGTTTGTTTTTTAAAGAAAATATGTGGTTTTCTTTACCCTAAATCTGACGGGTGTCCGTAGAAATAGGTATACAAAATACCCCCGTAAACTTAGTGTTAAAAGTGATTCAGTGGTTAATTGAACAAAAATTGCACTTCTCCCTTGTTCTGAAAATTGCAATCCAACAAGACACAAATGGCCAGAGAAATTAATTTCTGTTAATCACTGCACGTTTCAAATGAAACACATCCCTTGCTAATCGCCCAACAATCAGTGTCTAAAATCATGTGTCTTTTTCAATGCTACACACAGAACGCCATGAAAGTGAGTATTACACGGTACTCGCGTTACCTTAAACAGTAAAATTTCAGGAGACTCGTTCTCCTCTCGGCGAGACTTAAATTCCGTTGACTAATTTAACAGATGTCGATAGACGAATTATCTCGATGAACCATGCAATAATCGAGTGATAAAATTAGAAATCACAGCAATCGGGAAGGAATTGTATACTAGATTGAACTGCACGCGAGATTAATTAAAGATTTAATGAACGTGGAATATTCATGAACAGGAAGGTAGAACATGAACTCTATGTATCGGTAACTACTTCCAACAGGGCCGTCCTGGAACACCCGGACTTCCTGGACCTGTTGGACCACTGGGACCCAAGGGAGAAAAAGGGGAGCCTGGCACGCCTAGCCCTTATGGAGTTTCTGTCGGCGTAAGTACAGTTAACAAATTCTAGAAATCTTAACATCCGAGGTAACATTATTAACCCTTTGCGGTCCGAGTTATATTTCAATTTTATATTTTATGTTTTATATTTTATATTTTATATTTTATATTTTACATTTTATATT
>NIJG01000123.1:9504986-9516851 GCA_002201625.1 Euglossa dilemma | reverse complement strand
TAATTTTGACCTTATTTTAATAAAATATCGATTTAAGTTTTACCAAAAATAGCAGCGTATTTTCAACAATCGCGAAAATAAAAAGTTCGAAACTATACAATCGTTTTCACTCTCATCGTAGGTCTAGTGTCAATATTAAATTTAATTGCAATGAGCTCCATTCATCGTGCAATTAAAGTTGCAATTATAATTAACTTGTTTCCCTTACTTTCATCTTTCATGGTGAATTATCGTTATGCTAGATCAACGACGCGCTTTTAATTTACAAAATGCCTGAATTATAAAATAAGATAACTGGTTATATGAAATCAATTGAAATTACCTGTAAATTGTTCATTACGTGAAAGCTCGTTTCAACGTGTGATATCAAAAGGATACACACAATGCCATAATTAGTTTTTCAAATAAGAAAGCGAAATTACGAGAAATTAATTATTACACGCACTGTTTGACAACAAACAACCGTTGTTTGAAACGTTTCTCTTGTTCTTTGGAAAATTCTGTATAGTAACAAAAATTAATTAATCGTTTTTTAATACACGCTTTTTAAAACCTAGTACGAAAGGTTGATGCGGCTTCGCGTCATTAATGATCTTCGAAAATTCTCGCAAACTTAACGTTTTCGAATAAATATCATAATTCTTATCCTCGTCTCGATGGAAGAAAATTATAACGACCAACTTCTACGTTTCTCCTGGACGTTTCGTTATTTTAATCTACTGTCAAAGAAGTACGAATCATTGTTAACTTTTCGGCGTTTCATTTATGAAGCAACGAAACTTCGTCGGAATATTCACTGGTCTCGGAACGGGCACGGGAAATTAATCTTCTAGAAATAACATAGGCGTATATCGAAAATTCGTTCTATTTTTTCAGTCCGGCGGATTTTAAATTAGATCGGAAACAGAAAACAAAAAGCGTATCTTCGCTTCCTTTTTGTATTTTTAAACATCGGTTACCCAGCCGCGGTCCGAGCTCGTCGCTTTACATTTAATTATTCCGTAGCTTCACGAGCTAAGAAAAATGACAGCTAAAAGACACAGCAGTTGGAGAAAAATTCGATGAAACTTCCGGGTGAGATCCTATCGCGAATCTTGCAAACTCTGCGATGATATCTTGCAAATAGAAATAATGCGAGAAGAGACGTCAGTGGTGTAGAGCTGAAGAATTTCCACCGTAGAACGAATAAAGATAATGGCCGCATTTTTTATCCTGTCTCGTATCGGGTGAAAGGTCGAAGTGGAGATGTGCACGGTGATGTACGAGCACCGAGTTACAAACTTCTCGAAATCGTTGCACGGGTCGTGCCGTTGGAAAAAAATTCTACACCCGCGCGAAATTTCACATCTGCCAGGTTGTAACCGGTGTACAATTTTAAGAGATAACCGTGTCAGACTCGAGGAAATCTCGAAATTTTTGCCACTGGCTTACACGATGAATTCAGTATAGGAGTTGCACGTGACACGACTAAAATTAGAACACGATTTGAAATATGGTAGAAATATCGGATGATAAATTAACACTGAAGCTACTGAATCCACGAAAATGAATTGAAAATGAATTCTGAATTTTTAATTGTATATTTATTGGAAACGTGTTCTAGTAAAATTAACGTTGAGCTTTTCATCACCAACTAAACCCACTGAAAATCCATTCGATCCAAAGAGAAACTTGCAATAGTGATTTTAAGCGATCGCAGGATCGACAAAAAGTCATGGTTGTTATAGGTTTTGTTAATGATTACCTGCCTTCCATATTAACCAAAAATTCCCTAATTTTTTCGTTTTTATTATTAATTTATACTTTCAGCAATTCGTTATTGGCAATTTCAATTCGTCATTAATAATGAAACTACATTCATTCCATCACTTTTATTATACGTTTATGTATAATGAAAATATTTTTATTTTCTTTGTATTTTTGGCTAAATTGAAGTATTACGTTGAAAGATTCGTTCTGTTTTTAAAAGCTAAGCGAGAGTTTATTTTTTAATATTCGTATTTATCCATCGAATAACGACTTATGTCAAATATTTTCCTTAAATTTCTACATTTTTCCTGCCATCCTTCATTCTCCTTTTCCACTTGTTCTCTATCCAGTCACGATTCGATTTGATCCTTTCCAGGGCTGTTTAATCACTGTTACGGAGCGGAAACGCTCGTACGAGTTCTACTACGAACGAGCAAGCTGGAACATTTTTTAGTCGAAACGACCACTTCGTGAAGCTCGCGAAACTTGTAACAGTGCTCGTAGATCACCTCGTGTACAGCGGCAAGTCTCATTGAGCAAGCCATAGAACGTGGCAGTGTGACGGAAATTAATGCAAGTGTGCGCTTGACGCTCCTTCCAACCCCTTTTTTTCCAATTTTTCCCCCCTTTTTCCTCTTTCTCTTTTTCGCCCGTTCCCTCTTCTTTTTCATCTTTGTTAGAGCCAGCGAAGCCACCGGCTCGATTTATTCGGCGTCCCAAACAGAAATTCGTCGAAATTTCATCGTAACCATGACAAGCGACGAACGACGAATGCGCGTGGCAGGGCTTAATTCACCCCGCGCTTTTGGTTTAAAAGCTGAGCCAACGTAAGGCAAACTCCGCGCTTTTATCGCGCTTTCGAACGGCTCGGCGCCGACGAAGACACGTACCGGTGATTTATACCGATTTGCACTTCGGGAAACTGGTTCAAGTGTATGATTTTCTGTTTTTCATTTTTTTTCTTCTCTTTCTCTTTTTGATTTCTTGTATGGAATATACGCCGCGAGTCAAACGTATCCGTACGCTTGGTTAACTTGGTCGAGACTTGGTGGTTTAATTGTAAAATTACGGGTGAAGTGACCTGTAATAATTTTAGCACGCATTGTTGCGAATTTCTCTTGTTTTAATTTGCGTATTTCACATTTTGGACCTTTACCCTTTACAGTTTTAATCCTACATTTTATATTTCACGTTTTACAGTAATAAAGTGTAAGATTGGTAGACTGTGAGTTTAATTGTGAAACGATGTTTAGATAAAAGGCGATAAGGGAGACGACGGATTCCCTGGAATATCTGGACAGCCCGGGAGAGACGGTCAAAGAGGACCTCCAGGACCTCCAGGACCACCTGGACCACCGTCTCAAGGAAATTATATCCCAGTTCCAGGACCTCCGGGTCCTCCAGGACCACCAGGACCACCTGGACCATCCATAAGTGGTCAGAACGTGGAACCAGGAATCGTGAGAAGTCATATCTTTGGTGAAAGAGACTATTACGGTGTTAGACAAGGTAAGAAAAAAGTAATATACATTGGAATGCAATCAAAGATCGAATAAGTAAATATACAAATGAATAAATTACTTATCCTTCCATAATTAAATTATCTTTACTCCTAATTAAATCAGCCAAACATACTTTGTTTAGAATAATAAAAAGTATCATGTTTTGGTAGAATTGAACACACGAGATGTTTTGTTTCCTACGCTGCAAGGACCCAGAACTAGTCTAGACGAACTGAAGGCTCTGCGAGAACTAAAACAGTTGAGGGAGCTAAAGGAGCATTTAGGTAATCCCGTCGTCAAATATAAAATACGATGAAACGGCGTTTCTAAAAGACAGATTAATCTTCCTCGTTCTAAATCCGAAAAATTTCATAGCAAAGCTTAGTGTACCTATATAAAATTTTTATAAAGGTGCTGCAACCACTGCGACCAGGGGACATCTCGAAAGCACGACCAAGATCGTACCAGGAGCAGTGACATTCCAAAATACCGAAGCTATGACGAAAGTAAACAATTTTATTGCTGTTAAAAAATCTACTTTGTTTACAACTTCGTCTGACGTACGTAAATTCTTTAATCTCGTTATATTTTTAGATGTCTGCTGTGAGCCCAGTTGGAACATTAGCTTATATCATAGACGAACAAGCGCTGCTCGTTAGAGTTAACAATGGCTGGCAATACATTGCAGTTAGTAGAATACTTTTCTGTTTCTTCCATCTTCATCTGAAACTTTTAATATTAACCGATTCACGGAGAAAATATGTGTAAATATCGAACGATGTTCAAAGTATGGATTTCTATTCGAAAATCGTTAAGATAAAATATTCAGCTGTAAAATTTAATCACCGAAGAAACACTATAAAGCATTAAGATGATGACTATTCGTACGTCACCTTCTAACATTATCGCATTTGTTAACCCTTTGCGGTCCTATGTCGAGTGTGACTTCTTCCTTTATTTATTTAAATTTCGAATAAAAAATTTAAAAGCGTTAAGGACTGCTGATAACGAAATTGAAATATAATTCGGACTGCAAAGTGTTAAATATGCTGAATTGGGGGAAAATAGAAAGTATAAAATTTTTAGATGTTATTAAATATGTTATCAAACGCAATTACGTTTTTCGCGATAATTACCTCGTATTTTCTTCGTGGTTTAAAAATATGGAAGTTTAATATCAGTACTTGTTTATTTGCCGAACTATCTCTTCGGTTTAATTCTAAATATTTATACCATGTTCCGTAGTTGGGCTCGCTTTTACCAATAACTACACCAGCACCACCGACCACGTCACCGCCTCCAGCGAATCCACCTTTCGAGGCTTCCAACTTGATCAACCAGATACCCATAAAAGCAGACGGAACAGGGGTGAGTTACTATCTTAATCCTGTTGAGTGTAAAACGTTATCGATAAGACGTGGACTAATGTATTACCTAATTTCATTTAAATTTTCTTCCTGCTGCAAAGTGGTATCCACGAATGGTAAGATATTAGCACGATTAATCTTTCGACATTAGCATCTTATATTTTTCCTTTAGCTTCCCGTAGAAATTCCTCGTTTCGCTTCATCTTCATTAAGAGTTAAAGAGAAATGGAAACACGATTTTTCATTTCCTATTTGACATATCTCATATCAATTTCTCGGAGTAATCATTTTTACTTTAACGTGAAAAATGTAAGTACAAAATGGAACACGTCTACGTTACAAAACTTGTATTGTGGGTATAAAGATGTATATCTTGTTCCATTATGTCATTACACAGACCAGTATATGAAGCTTAAAAAATTTATTTTATTTTACATAAATAAAATCTTACATTAATAACAGAAATTCTTAGAAAAATGTAACATCGATATTACAATTTCCAGCTACGAATGGCTGCTTTGAACGAACCATTCACCGGAGACATGCACGGTGTACGAGGAGCTGACTACGCTTGTTATCGACAAGCAAAGCGAGCTGGTTTGAGGGGTACGTTCCGCGCATTCCTCAGTTCCAGGGTTCAAAATGTTGACAGCATCGTGAGACTTGGAGACCGGGAATTACCTATCGTTAATATAAAGGTAATTCTCCTTGGTTTATTTATCGAAATCATCCGCTGAAGTTTCTGAATAATTTTCAATAAATGTATCGTGGTTGTTATGCGACATTCCGATCTTTCAGGGAGATGTTCTCTTCAATTCCTGGAAGGAGATGTTTAACGGAAACGGAGCCTACTTCTCGCAAAACCCAAGGATCTATAGCTTCAACGGGAAGAACATCCTCACCGACTTTGCATGGTAATTATTATTTTATGTAATAAAATACAAATTATCAGAAAGTTTTATCTTTAAATAAACTTTAACTAGTACTGGTTTGTTAACGTCAAGTTTGCTCGACTTTTCAGGCCAGAAAAGGTAGCATGGCACGGATCACACAAATTAGGAGACCGAGCAATGGACACGTATTGCGACGCTTGGCATTCAAGTAGTTCAGATCGTTACGGATTAGGATCACCGTTAACAGGAGGACGTCTCTTGGAACAAGTTCGTTATTCCTGCGACAACAAGTTCGCGCTACTTTGTATAGAAGTAACCAGCGAGACCACAAGAAGGAGGAGAAGCGTTGAAGTTGTAGAGGACGAGGACGAAATGTCGGAGAACGATTACAAGGAGTACTTGGATTCTCTGATGGAAAACTAACCCATTTGCCGTTCTTCTCCCTGCCTTCTTATCCCTTTATCATCCCCTCTCTCTCACTTTGTCTCCTACCCTCTCTTTCCGTCTCTTAACATACGTAAATCACAAAACAACAGTGTCGTTGTATAAATAGAAATCGAGATGAGTCTATCCCGTATTGTTTTTGTTTGATGAGCTAAACAATAAATAAAATAAAAAGAAGAAAATATGGAAAAGATTTCAGAGGGAAATTGATCTATGTCAGATACAATGCGAACAGTGACCATCTCATTTCTATACAGCGTAAAATCTATCTGTAATTCCAAAGGTTATAACCCTAATTGCGAGTCATTAACCTACGCTTTATACGAATTTTCGTTCTCTCTTTAAGAAATAAGACTGATCGTCTAGACATCGTTCATCAGTGTTCCATATCGATTACTCGCCTGTACTCTTAATCCGTCATCATTGTCGAGCGTCGGAAAAAACTTGACATCACAGTTTCTTCGGCGTACGTAAGTCAACCATCTCGACGCTATTAGGAGTTCCCTACGTCACGATAAACGTCCAGTACTTAGATCGTTGCTATGAGAGAAGATTCTTCGAAGCGTGGCCCAAATGTTCGCCACTCGAGTCATAATTTACCGTTAAAGGATTAATGAGAGAAGTAAAAAGAAAGAAAATAAGAACGTAAACTAACAACTGCCCTACGACCTAATAAAATGTCGGAGTTCATATCCGCAATTGAATTGCATTTACACTTTAGCCAATACATATGAGTGTGTATGTTAGATGTAAGAAACAAATCGATTATAAAAGGATTCCGTGAAAGATCATTGAGTTTCTTGCATTCGGAATCCGGATTTATGCTCTGTGTATAATTCGCGGCGGACGCGTTTGGTGCGATAGTAATTGCATGAATGTCGAAGTTGCAGGCCCACAAGCAAACAGTATGTATATGCGAGGAAAGGATTATTTAGAAATTGGATTAACAGTTGTGAACAATTATGGAATAAGCTTCTGAAACTATTCGGCGTATGTGTAGCAATATTTTATAACTTACGTATAGTTCTCGTTCGAAAAAAAAAAAAAATAAAAAAATAAAAAGTTACCACTCCGCGAGCTGTCGCTGTCTTAATCGTCGTTGGCCTCTGCTTTTACATCGAGCATAAATCGAGTCTAAGTCAGTGTCTATAATTCGAAGATACGATATATTACTAACGTTAAACTAATTTATTACGATTAAGTAGAGAAAACGTCGGTCTATACCTTTAGGTTGTCAGCATGCTTGTTGGCGAATCGATTTCGTACCGAAAAATAAAGAAAGAAAATTCCCTCAATGCTGTAATGTAGATCTTGACGTACCGATATAAAACCAACTATCCTTCGATATAGTTTGCACCGACGACCGTTTTAGTTCGAAATTTTGTATTATTTGTACACTTTATTATTGTCTTTCTAAATAAAAAGCGGAAAGTGCATCTAATGGACTCTTGAATCGAATTGGATTTATCGGTACCATGTAACATTTCAATACTCTAATTAAGATTAACTTGATAATTGATTGATCTAATATATGCACGTTATGTTTAAACCAGCAAAATGATTTTTCACTAAAACATGTATAAGTTATTTGAGCAAAAAAAAATATGTATAGAATACTTGAAGTTTCAGATGCGTATATTCAATTTTGAATTTTATTTTCTAAAAGAATACCTATTTAATTTCGTAAAAAACCACTTCACCTCTTATTCTAACAAGAAATCTTCTGTGTCTAACTTAAAATCATTATAAAATCTCGAGTCTGATGGAAAATAAATTTCAACGAACCAAAGTAATCTCGTAACAAGGGTATTAATGTAAGACTCTTATCTTGCAAGATTCGGAGAACTCAAGAAAAGATCGTCAAACCTTATTTCGCAGTTATCTTTAATCTGAAAAAGCTTTTCCACGAATATAGCTTTTACTAAATAAATTCATGAACTTACTTGCGTACTTACTTCAGATTTTGGTCTATGACCGATGAAAAAGTTTGTATACCTGTGCACATCTTTTATTGTCACTGTGGAATTTATTATTTAAATTTACTTATTACCCCTAAAATTTATCAATTTCTTTAAAACAGATATAAATAGTTAACCAACCTTTGTTAGAAACAAGGTGTGAATCGCTAATCAGTCACTCCCCGTTAACTTAATATAATGACTTTTATTAACGCCACACTCCGTGTACTCCGTAGTACCATTTATACCATACTTCGTATTTGCCAAAATAATTACAACACGATGATACTATTAAAAGTAAGTACACTAGTTATATATTTTTAAATCTCTATTTTAGTTATGTTTGTTTAAAATTAGTTATTGTTGAAACTTAAAATATATAATGTAATACAATCTAAAATATAATATTAATAAAATTTTAAATTAGGATTCATAAAGTAGCATTATTAGGAAAATTGTAAAAGTTTAATTCCTATAGTACTATACATTTTATAAGGTACATTTTTGTTTTTATAAATAACCTATTAAGAGACAATTAAGATTTTAAAATAGCTAATGCCTCCGTAAATTTTAAACCTTCTAAAATATATGCTAAATTTTCCATCGATGCGTCTACATCTTCTTCCGCCCAAATTTCCAACATATTTTTACACTGTTCATATGGTGTCGGTTTTCCTTGGAAAAACGTAATCTAAAAAAGAATACATAATTGCAGTATATGACTTTTGCTATCCTTCGTGCAAGCTTGATTGCATTATAAAATTTATTTACCTCATCACTTGTATATCCAAACTTGGCAGCTAATTTTTTCCAATCATTTTTCAGAATTTCCGACAGTTTCGCCACCATTTCAGGGGTCACTTTCGTTAATTTTCGTCCTTTTGAATCAGTATTTTCAACTTCAACTTGTTCACTTTCTTGCTTTAGGACATCTTCATTATATTCTTGATCATTGGCTTCCTGTGGTGGAGTTTCTTCTGTTTCTAACTTTGTATCCGACTGTGTCTGCTTTAAAAAGTAAAGATTATAGAACTTAAAAACTTAAACCTTTATATAAACAATAAATAAAATAAATATGAACGATAATAGAAACTATAAATTAATGAAATAAAAGTATTATACTCACTGGACGATCTTTAGCAATTTTTTTAATCATTGTCTCAAGATATTCAGGAAGTTTATTAATAGGATAATTCCCATGAACAAAAAAATGGGGACTACGTCTAGCTAATAATCTCAATGCTCTCCAACCAAAGTTTCCATCATTTACTTTTCTGTAATGAATAAACAAAAAAAATTTATCTGAATAATTAAATTTAATGATAAGATATAAATAAAGGAAATACTTACTTGTATTCATCTTCTACCATTGCATTAGGATCTAATTGCACAATAGCTTCTTCAAAGTATGTTTCTAAAGATGGAAGGAAATCTCTATCCTTGGATTTACATGCTTCAAGATTATTGGGACACAGATTCCATAATTTTGTGAGTTCTGGACTACAAAGCAAATAAATTTGATTGTATATCAAAAAGAAAAATAAATAAAATTTTTCAAGTAGTTACTTACTTCCCCATATGGTATTTTCCTATTGCTTGAGCATCTCTAATAACATCTCCAATTCTACGTCTTGGTCTTTTTGGTTTCTTTAGTTCCTCCATGTCCATTTCAGACTCTGAAGCTGGTTTTTTGAATGGTGGGCATCCCTCATTTTTCCAAGCATTCCAATGCTCTTCGCGTTTCAATATATTTTTAACAGTTTCAGCAAATGTTGAACCATCAGGAGGGGTTTCTGTCAGTAAAGCATACACTTGCTCCGTGGTTGCTTTCACCCAATCTACTTGGTCAGGCTTCAATTCATGTGTTTCACTTAAAAAATACAAAAGTTATTGAGACTCTGAGATATACATAACATGAAACACTATTTAAGGAAAGCAGACCTTGTCTCATAGCCACTGGCAAGGAAGCTTTGGAAAACAAACATCGTTTTATAGCTTTCAAAGTCATTTTACTAATGATTCATTAAAAATGTGCAATTCTATTGAGAGGAATTGTGAATTCATTTGTAATAAAATATAAGTGTACATAAAAATGTATGCAAATTACAGATACTTACGCTTTAAATTTAACAGTGCTATTAAGATATTGGAAAAGAATGAGAAACTGCAGCAATACATATCGCCTGAAATTTGAATCAGATAACTGTAGCTCCAGTAATTTCTGATTTGTCAAATATTTCGCAAAATAAGGGGTTTCCTTATGAGATCCTTCAATGGAAGAATCAATTTTAATACATGTTGAAGGATAATTGCGTTGTTCTTCCAATTTGAAAGATGAAAATGCTGATAGCACACTTGACGCATGCTGTAAAATGTAAATAAAACATAAAATATATTTGTAATAAAAGAATATAGCAATTAATAATATAATAATGTAAACTTACTGCTGAAAATACTTTCCAGTGTATTTTACTATAACACTGATTAGGATTTCTAAAGAAATCTTGAAGTGCCCAAAATTTTCTATATAAATTATAATCAATTGGCACTTTAGTTTCTGATTTATCATCATCTTTAGTTATTTGTTCCAAATCATCTCCCTCAGATTTTTCAGTACCAAATTCTGTGAAATTGTCCAAATTAAACTCACTAACAATATTAAGACCAGATCTCTCAGAAAAAGGAAAAAATTTAGCTAAAAATAGGAGAATTCTTCCACAAAATACAGTTTGTTGCGATCTAGATAATCTCCTAAGTAAATCATTGCACATCCTTAATAAATTGTTTTTACAAGCACTGAAGAACAAATCCTCTTTCCACACAACCACATTATTTTCAACAAAAGTAAAAAGCTGTTCACATCTATCAAGGGTCATAGAATCAAATATGTCACCAAGTAGCATCACTGGCATACTTGCAGTTGCTAAATCTATTCTACATAATTCAATGCAGAATGTAATATAAGTCTCAAGTAATTGCACATTACTTAATATATTTTCAGATAATATTACAAGAAGGGTATCCCTTAATGCTTGGTCGATAGCAACTTTCCTATCACTGTCATTTGAACAACGTTCTATACATTTCTTTTGAAATGTCTGTATATCTGACACTTTAAAACACTGTTGTAAATAATCCTGGAAAAGTACATGAAAATATTCAATAAATAATATTTTACACTTGAACTACATAACCTCAATATTATCAATTGTTACAATTCTTACACTGTATTCTTTTCTTAATACTTCAAACATAGCCATTGTATAAAACAAATTTATATAAATTTATTTCGAAATATAAACAATTTTCTTGTGCTACATATCAAGCATCACATAAACTATCAACACGATTCGCGCTTCCAGCTAACGAAGTACGCGTTATATTGGTATTATATTACTACCAATAGTTCAACCATAATCACTAGATTACTTAATAATTGATTAATACAAGTGTAGAATGAATTGATGTAAATAAGCCGAGGAACACAATATATTACATAATTATATTATATTTGTACTTTTATATTCGTTATTTTTATTTATCATCTAAATGTCAACTTTTTGTAATGAAATTTTCGTATCGTGAGCTTTTATAACAGAGTTTTATTTTATATTGCTATTTTTATATATTAAGTTGGGGAAAAAGACATGCATTTAAAAATATAAAATTAATGGATTTCCTTTATCCTCAACCTAATATAATTTTCTAAATTATAATTTCCTAATGATAATTAAGAAACAGTTGTCAGAGGCATCTATGATTTTTGACCGGAAACTTAATGATAATTAAGAAACCGTTTTTAGCGCCATCAATGATTTTGTACCAGAACATGAGTTTCCAGTCTAAATTCATAGATAGCACTGACATTCTCTTCATTATTGTAGTTTCCGGTTCGAAATCATAATTGGCGCGGCAGTTGTTTCTTAATTATTATTAAGTTTCCAGTCTAAAA
>NIJG01000123.1:9475914-9503097 GCA_002201625.1 Euglossa dilemma | reverse complement strand
TAATATTATAAAATGATAGAAATGTGAATAATGTTGTATGATTAAATATTTTGAAATGAGCAGTATCATTCGAAAAATTTTTTTAATACTGTTTTACAATATTTTTTGAACACACAGTAGTCATTTTGTTTCTCATTTTAAAGTCGAATGATTACTTCGTTAATATTATATCGTGCAAGGTGCAAATAATGATATATAATTTCATTTTATTATTAACTTTATTAATAATTAATAAAATTAATAGTAAAATTTGTAATAGAAAGAAAGAGAAAAAAGAATAAGAGCAAAGTAATCAGACCGTATTTCAAAGCCGAAAACGGGTGATACTTTTGCATATCTAAATATAAAATACAATAATTTTTCGTTCATAAAGAAGTTATTAAAATGAATATAAATATAAATCGTTTACAGTGTACAAAAACGCTCAAGTAAACAAGAATAATATATAAAACAAATTTATGAAGGTGTCTCCCACTATTTCTTCTCTTTTCACGATATGTTTGATCACAGTTACGTGCAGAATAAAATATAATAATGCAATAATAATACGAAATGATGATTGGTGCTATCAGCCATTAGATATTTTTACAATAAAAGTAAATGCTAGAGACTAAATGAAGGGTTCGTGCGATAAATAAGTGTCTCTACACTTTACTAAAAGTTAGTAGAGTATAGATTATTTTGTGAACTCTTATAACGAAGAGTCGATTCGAGTAAAACCATTTTAACTTTACATAAACTCGCCGAATAAACTCTTTCTTTAAATATGTGTTCAATTTTTTTAAATTAAAGCTAATGTACACAATTCATGATTTAGCCTACACTAGACCGATGCGTTTTTATTGTGCAAAAGTCAAATACATGGCCTGCACATTATACGCTCGTGTTAACTTTATATTAAACACTATACTATGTACATTTTCTTAACGCATTCGGTACTATTGGTTCCTAAACAAGCAACAATGATCTTCAAGTATAATTCAAGTTGCGCTGCAATAACAAAATTTGCCGATTACGTTACAAGTTCCTCGAAGCAAGTGTTCGTATACTAATCAAAGTAATTTTTAATACTGAAAACATGTATTTCATTCTTCCGCATGGCAGAAAAAAACAGTTTGTATTTATTAATTTTAATTCTAATTAATATATCAAAATTTTCATAATTCATAATTCAATAGAATTTTTTCTAGACGCTTTAAATCGATGTTATGAATATTTATATTTTAGGCCAATTCTATCTGCTTCATATAATGAAAATTGTAAAATTTTAATGAAATCAGTGTAATATTATTAAATTTTATGAATGTTTATCAAATGTATTCACAGAGTTAGAAAAAACTTAACACTTGCATCTAAGGTCATGATACATGTATGTATATACAGATTTTGTATCTTTCTATCTGTAGTCATCATGACCAACTTGAAATAATACATTACAAAATACTAGATTCCCAGAACTGTTTTTTAACTGATATTTGACTATAGTAGCATAAATTTGAGTATATATTCTTATTTTGTTACTAAACTCTACTATTTAAAAGATTGTTAATATGGAATTATTAATTGACTGTGCATATTGTAATTACATTTGATTAAACAGAAACTGAGAGCTTTCAAGAATGAAATACATTGTCCCATTAATTTAAAATTCATAAATAATGATGCAAACTTACATGATGCAAGTTTTTGTTATGAGATTCTTAAACAATTTATATATTTTTGTTTTTTCTTTTTTAGTATTTTGATTTAAATGTAAAATATTAATATGAACGCATTTATGATTGAACAATGTTTTTCACCATGTGAAAGAATTCATTTTCTATATATATTTGTGCATGCATGATTTTTATACTTTTTATCATACCTTGAAAACAATGAAGTTAATTCTTTGATGATGATCTTATAAGTAAATTATTGATCCTAGGGTTATGACCGAAAACATAATTAATATAAATAAATTAAAAATTTAGGCCAATCAAGATATTTACCTCAATGAAATTAAAATTTTTGCACATCTTTATCAGTCACTGAATAATAAATAGTTAAAAACCAATATAACCAGAACTTCTGAGGAACCATTCATTAAAATGTTCATGGACGAAGTGTGTAAATCACAAGAGTGTTCACATACATAATGTACCAATCGACAATCACTAAGAAGTCATTACAACCATCAAGGCCATTCGATCATTTGTACAAAACATTGTCAGAATTATTTCTGACATTTTACGTATTAACATTTTCATTTTATAATACTAGCTCTTCCTATACTCTCATCAGATAACATCTCTTGGTACTTTAAAAGTTTACTTTTAATTTAACGACAGTAAAATCTGTCGACAAATAATTCCTACTGTAAAAGCGTGTAAGATTAGTAATTATATAAAATAAATTTATAACATTGAAAAATTCAAATACTGTTTTTTTCTTTACCTATTATTCAACAGCGAAACCACACGTTTCCTCAACTGCTTGTGTAAGTTTATCAAGCATTTTCTGATAACTGGGATAACTTTCTGGAATATCTATCCTATTAAAACAAGTATGCGCTTTCGGTAAATTTTCACTTGGCGCATCAACGGCATGAATTGTGAATAATCGTGGACCTGCAGCCCCTGTTGATCCTATTAATATATAAAAGATATATATAATATATAAAAGAATATTAATGTATTTCAAAAAAGAATGACGATCGAACAAGTAATAATTTAAAGAAATTTTATTTACCTTGTAAAGCTTTGAAACCTTGTAAAGGAACTCGAGAACTCCCAGTAACGAATTGAAGTAATCGAGCTCTCATTTCTTCTCCATAAGATTCCACTATTTGCCAAAACCATTTTACTACTGGTGTATCAGGTGTACAATGTTTTAATCGTGTGTGCATTTTCCAATCGTTAATATCAATAGTTCCTAAACCTCCAATAACCAATTCTAATTCTCTTTCATCAAATGGTCTCAATAATTGAGGTGGAATTAGCTCATGGAATCCTTTTTGTAATGCTAGGAATTGCTGTTCGATTCCTCGCATAAAGCGATAATTTACGTATAAACGAACATATTCCTTTTTATTTTCTTCTGTTACCGGAATGTCTTTACCGCCTGGTTTAAGTTCATGGTTTTTCAATACTCCAAAACTACTGTGTTCTACAGAAAACGTAGCATCCAACACTCCGTCTATACTATTTTCTCTATTAACACAACAACAATTTTAGAAAGTTTCATAAAAATTATATAAAATTATTATTTTTTCTTACTTACAACATCCATGTAAGACTTCTATGTAATTCTGGATCAACTCCTTCTATATCAGTGAGAGTAATTGCTTTATTAAGCAACATTTTATAAAATGGAGTTGTGAAACCTCCATCTATATGATGACCGTGAAAAACGGCAATTCCTATTATCCTGCCAGCGAAATGGAAGTAAGATAAATGTTCTGGATTTATCCCTGAATCTGGATTAATTTGAAGTGTATAATTGTCATCTCTTGAATATTGGAAAAGTCCATATTGTGGATTTAACATTTCATGTGATAATAAATATAACCATTCTCTTGCTACTCCACCATAATCTAGGCCTTCTTCACCACGAAATTTTACCATGAGTCTTTTTCGCATGTCTTTTGGTCGCATTTTCATTATTAATCTATATGACTCCTGCGATCAAAATGTATATATTACAAAACTTTTATTATAAATTTTACAAGTATTATTAATATAATTAAATACTATACTTCAAATATTTCATTTCTTGATACTTCGAGTCTACAGTGTCCACTTTGAGGTTGAAGTGCATTTAATTCTGCTCTTAAACACTTTAATTTTGCTACCAAGTCCCGTTTATATTTTGGCAAAAGCTCATTGTCCATTAATTCCTTTGGCAATTCTGACACAGTCTGAGCATTTTGAGCCGTCGTAGTCTCCACTAAAATGAATACTTTAAGTAAAAATGCAAGTACACAATAAAAACTTATTTTCATTTAAAACCATTTACAATGTGTTTTAACAAATAAAATTCCCCAAAAATGGAAAGGCATTCTGCTGAAATGAGACTGATTAATAACAGGAATTAACCATCAAGCAGATATTTATATAGAGATAAGATAAAATTGTATAATGCACAAATATGTTTTTGTTTTGTTTCTATATAGCATTAAATAGATTAACTTGTCTATAATTTAAACAATGCTGATAATATTAATATATCCTATATTTTATAAAATATGAACATATGTATATTATATTTTATGTTCATATTTTACATTTATCTTTATAAATAATCATAATATTATCAAAATATGAATTATGAAACTTACAGGTTGGTGAATTATTATTACTTCCATTTTCTGTTCTTGGTCTTTGTTGAACCATATTACACTGAATACTTGGTGATGCAGGTAACTCTACTTCTGCAGATTCACCTGCAGCTGCAGCTGAATTATTTGAACTACTCGTAGTTTGATTAGTTGTACTGTTTTGTCGCCTACTATCATAAAATTTATACAAATTAAATTATTTGTTTCTTGTTAAAGCCTGAAATACTTTTATTTACTAGAAACTTACTTTAATAAATTGCTTATGATCTGACTGGATAATCTAGGATCAGTAAATTGTGTAGTTCTGTTATTGTGATCTACAAAATAAACACGACCACTTAGAGTTTGTCGCATTTCCCATCCGCTCGGTAATGGTCCAAGTTCATTTGCCAATTCATTTGCTGGTAAATCGCGAGGTATTCTAGGATCATGCCAAGTAGATGAACCCGTTGGTACATGATAAAAATACACTTGACCTTGTTGTGTTTTCCTCATTTCTATAAAATATTTATTTATTTTTAAACTTTTTAATGAATTTATATATTTATTTTTCTATTCATAATACTTTCTAAATTTGACATTCACCATAGCCTCTCGGTAAATCTGGTGGTTGCGGAGGATCGTATCTCCTTTCGTTATTAACCATTAAGCTGTTTCTATTTCGGTTACTTCGATTAGGCCTCCGTGGTTGAGCATTGTTAATGCTACGATCTGGCCTAACGTTTCCATTCTGATTGCCATTTTGTTCATCACTTGCTCGTACTGGTCGTCGTTCTCTTGACGATGCAGGCGTTACATTTCTCGTGTTATGTTGATTTTGTTGATTTCTGTTTTGTTGTTGGGTTGGTGTATTTCTTGGTGTATTGGGAGCAGAACTATCTCTACTAGGTGTCCTACTAGGTGTCCCATCTCCATTCCATTCAGGTGTACATCTAGTAGGACTTTCAGCTCTTAAATTGGGAGGACTACCACTGCCACTAGGAGATGTAGGTTCAGAAGAAGGTAATGGTGGTGGTTCAGGTGTAGTTGGTATTATACCATTGGTGGGTCTATTATAATGATTAAACTATATGTAAGTTAATTTTCTATGAAAAAATTTACCATCTTTGATGAAACCAAAATTTACCGTGCATTTGGACGAATCCACTGTGTACTTCTGGTATAGTGATTAACATAATAAAGTCGTCCACTTCGAGTTCTTCTTTCTTCCCATCCATCTGGTAAATCAGTTGGACAACTCAAATCTCCAAGAACATCAACAACAGCATTGTGACCCACTGTATTACTCACAGCACCATTGTGACCATCTCGTGATAAAAGAGATACTACAACTTCCCCTTTAACTACATCTGTATCGTCTGAATGTGCTTTACAAAGATCTAATCGTTGATCTATAAAATAATTAAATTGAAAAAATTCATATGAAACTAATACCAAAGATTATACGATACTACAGAAGATAATAATTACATCCTGTATCCTTGAGTCTTTGAATTGTATTAGATAATATTCGTACACATCCTAAAAATCCACCACCTTTCTTTTTATGAATTTTTTTATGATTCCAAACTGATATAGTAATGCCATCATCTTTCCCAATGTACCTACAGAATATTAAATATTTATATACTTTACATGTAGAAATTTGTGCTTGTATCATAATTAAAGAATAATTACAGGTCATAATGTTGATTCCACATAGGATCTAGAGTTGCTTTGCACGTATGTGTACTATGACATTGACCTGAACCATCAACAGTTATTTTAGCAAAAGGATCCGGTAGTCCTATAATAAATTTATATGTTTAATAAGACAATAACTTTTATAATTCTTTAATTAAAAAGTACTCACGAAACAGATCTTTCCTGGCAAGATTACGGGCACATAAAACTGCAAAATTTATATAAAAAGTATGTAAGTTTATTTTAAATAAATATATTTCAATAGTCTGGATAATAATGATCCATAGGATAATACAATTGATAAAAAAATAATATAAATAAAATATTCATTTATAAATACATTTACTTAGCATGTTATAAAAGATAACACCATAATATATCAGGTAATATATAAAAATATTAATCTTATTTAATATCTTTGACACTGACCTATTAATTTAATCATTTGACACTTGAATGATGCACAATATTATTTAATAATAATAAATAATTCAACTAATTTAAGTAGAATTAGTAAACAATTTTTATTATAAATGTTGCACAATGAAACTATTCACAAATTGACATATTTACAATTGAATTTATAGAAACAAAATAATAATCATACATTCGTTTAACGAATACTAAAGCTGTGCATCAGTACTAAGCGTCTGACATTTGTTAATTAGGCCTATTCACATCCGATTATAAGCTCGGCAATATACTCCATTGAATCAATTAACAAAGAACGATTTTGAAATAAAAAAATGCTCGTAATGTATCAAGTTCCTCGAAATGTGTTAAGTATTGAGAGAGAAACAAAGCGGGTGTAATAAGTTCACCAAAATTAACGTCTTCAGTCTACGGTCTCCCGGAGTGCTCACGGTGGGGTCTTGACCTCCGATAGGGAGTTGCCATAACCAAAGGACGAAAACCCTAGTCGAATCTTTTTGCGTATTTTTCTCCCATACCAATGAGGCAATACACGATATTCGTAACGACGATTCTGATGTTACTCAAAAGTTGCCTATCTTAATGATTACAACAAGGCCATATTAACGAACACATAACAAATCAAGGCACGGAAAGGATCACAACGCGTGTTGGCTATCGGCCGACTTTCACACTCCTCTCTTGGTAGATTCATCGTAATTTCTTAATAAACTCACTCGTCAAACGAATCTTCATGGCCCCGTTCCTCCTGCTACCGCCAGGATACGACATTTTCACGCACATTTAACGCTTCTTACCGCACATCGGCACTCTAATTAGTAAATAAAACTGCTGCTCGAAGCGGCGGTGCAATCCGCACACACGCAACCATGCACGATCGACTATTGCAGCTGATCGACCTTACCGACCATATCGAACTCAAGTCCCTGTCGACTCGTATCTCTCGAAACATATCGAAAGCAGCTACGACTTGTTAGACAGTTACACTAAAATTAAGTTTCAATCTAAATTTCCGTTTATTTCATTTTACATGTTTAAACATTTTTTTACTTGTTACATTTATATGTAAAATTTTATACTTGTACGCAAGTGTAGCATTTGCTATTATAAAACTATTTTTTACATGATATATCGTTTAATTTTTCAAAAAATATTTAATGAAATTTAAATTTTAATAATATTTATGCAACCTTTTAATATACGTTATGTAATATCAACACGTGTTGATTCTACGTTTAGAATTCAGTTCATAATTATCATAAATGATTATTAAATAAGCTTGCAAACTTTTCGTTTATTTAAGCAAAGCTTTATGAGATGATAACATATATGTAATATTTAAACAAAAATTTATGTTTAACATACGATAAATGAATTTATTATAAAGATGAGTAAAATAAACATGGGTAATATTTATTAAAGATTTATATTCCTTGACGTCATTAAAAACTTATAAATTAATGAAAAAGAAAATGAAACAAATGTCAGTGAGAATTGTTATAAAATAATAACGTTTACAGAAAGAACCGATGTAAAAAATGTATTAACAGTACAAAATGATAGAGGAAGAGAATTACATCAACATGCTTAACCAACTTATACTACATGTAGCGCGTGATCGTAGCTTAATTTATATGTAACAATCACGATTACAGCTTTCACTGGCCTTATATTAGAAAGGGACTACCGCTTATTCTAGAAAAATATTTAGCTATACTTTCGACGTTCTAAACTTGAATTTGTTAAAGGTATAAATAAATATTATCCACGCTTTTTCGTTTGATATAAATTCGTTGGGACAGCTTTATGCAAATAAATATTAAAAACGGAAAAGAAATTCTTTCTTGAACAAATATGATGAATCACAAGATTATTCGAACGTTTTACAAACGAAAATGTTATGAATTCTAAATAATAGTAAAACGAAAAATTTTATAAATTTGATATTATTATAATGAAATGTAATTGTTAGATATATGTTACAAAATTTGAAGAAAAATCAATGGTATATGAAATTATTATTTGAATATTAAAATTATTTCAATTAATTATAAAACCGAGTCTTGACGATATAGTAAGAGTTTATATTTTCTTCAAATTTTGCAATATGGTACTTATATAAATCTGTTTAATGTAGTATTTGGCTTTAAGCGTTCATAAATACATTTAGGGATTTATATATTGTACATATCATTACAGTTTCTCAACTCTAACGCAAATTTACCGTAAAAAAATATTCCATTTTCACAATACAAGAAGACTCTGTTTTAAGTCAAACTTTTGTTCTAGCAAGTAAAATGCTAAAATTCATTTGCTTCTATTTGTACTTCATTTTCTATTTAACAATCTTTTTTCCGCAAATTTTCTCTTATGAATTAATCGATGTTTTTCTCCCGTTTCCTCTTCGTTTTCAAACAAAGTTTTAAAGATTTTTTTCGTGAGAACCAAATCGATTCGATCTTTGGCAATAGTTCATCGATTAAATTTTTGTATGTGTCATATCACAAGGTGTAATTGAATTTTTAAGACTCGATGATTACGTGGTCCCTGATATTACTTGATGACCTTTCTGTGTTTTAGGCATTCCCTCGGAATGAAACTACTGCATCCAAAAGGAACACAACTCCCTCGACGATACTGATACATCCTTTGGCGATACCGGTATTGCGGAAGGAGCCACGGTAGACCGAATTTGAGAAATAATCGATGATTAGAGCACCGGAGATGACGAACAGGACCATGCCAACCACAGAAAAGAACAAGTCCTGTAAGTTAACAACAATATTAAGATATTTTTATAATTCCTGACCAATACAAATTATAGTTCTTATGATTTATATAATTGTTATATAATTCGTAATTTTTATTATTTATATTTGTTAAGCTGCTCTATATAAATACAGTGCGCGTTTGGAATAATAAAAATACAACGAAATTTTCTTTCTGAAGAATATTATAGTAAGTAGGTAAGATTTTAAGTATGAATGGTGTGAATAGTATTGTTCATTGTAATTTCTTTTTAAACATTTCGTGATTCTTCAACATATTTCATGGTATTAATTATTTTAACTTTGGATAATACTCGATAGATTATTTAAAGTTACACTTAAATATTTTGTAAATTTATAAAGTATTACAAAGGTAATTTCAATCTGCAGCTGCTAACTATTTTAAAATCTGTATAATGCATAAAATAGCCATGAATTTGATAAATTATTTTAATTTATATATAAAGACTATGTTTAATGTTTAATAAATTATATTGCATTATTCTTTTTACTATTTTATTTTATTATGATTTTATTGTTTTATTCTTTATTATTCTTTCATTCTTTTTATTTGGACGTTTAAGTCTACAAGATATCATAATATTTGTGTTAATGTAAGATAGCCTTTCAACCACTGCAAGTGGATTATTATCATTTTACCTAATAATCCACCGCCCACTAATGTCGCAATATTAATTGATATGAAAGCGTTACGAAAGACTCAATGATATAAGTATCTGAGGCGTTGATTTTACTAACTTTGAGGGAAAATGTGTAGAAAAATAAAACGTTAAATTAAAATAAAAATTAAAATCCTTATAAATTTTTGTCAGCACGAAGGCTCTTATTAAACATAATTTTCACTTACCAAACGACGATCTATGGCAGCTCCAAGGATAATTCCAATAACTACTCCCGCAAGAATAATTAAATATCCACCAAAGGTACCCATCGTGATCATCGCACTGTTTTGACCTGCATCGCTAAAAGAGTGATAGTGCATTCCTATGAGGACACACACTAGTACCTGAAAATGATGAATAAAAGATTCAACTTTTATCAAAAATAAAAAATAAAAAAGAAAGATAGAGAAATGAAAATCCACCGTGTATGTAATACATTTTCTCTGAATAAGAATTATCTCATGCACTACTTACACAGTTAGGTTCTCAAACTATCGTTAAACTATTAATTAAGCTATTATTTATTAATATGAGCAATTAATGAAACTAATCTCTGAACGATTAATTGAATTATGAGTCTTTGAGTTTGATACATTTATATAGTAAGTGGACAAATATACAGGATCTTGCGAAAGGATGTAGATTCCAATTCGTATGCGATTACAACGCTGTTCGTAATCAATGTTAGGAAATAGAGACAGAATATAAAATGCGTAGGTTATAAGCAGTTCTGTTGCAGGGGAATGACAAATGTACGAAAGTGGGCCAGCAATGAAACAAGCACACCGACTTCATCAATGCCACCATAAATAACCCATTAGAATCCAACGATTATGTTCCAGTTAAGAAGTCAATTCGATTCCAAGGAAATGAATTTTTAACACAAATCTGTGCATCGTGATAAATATTTGAAAACAGGCCAACGCAACAAGTGTACCAAATCCATCAATGACACCATAAGTAACTCGTTGGAATTCGAACATTGCGTTCCAGTTAAGATATCAATTCTATTTGAAGAATGTGAAAATTTGACAAGAAATCTGTGCGTTGTAATAAAATTTATAAAAGTAGGCTAACGAAACAAGTACACTGATTCTACCGATGATACTACGAATAATCCATTAGTATTTAACGATTATGTTGCAGTTTGGAAGTGATGCTGCTTTGAAGTATGTCAATTTTGAGTTTGCAAGGATCCACTCGTGGTGGAAGTTCTCAGGAATAAAACTTGTTGTAGAAAGTAGCCTTTCGTTACTCTTAATGTAACATTCATAACGCGTTATGAGCGTTACTCACCTCATCGTGATGCGTAGTGCATTAATTAATTGCATAGTAACATTACGTCACACACTCGGTTTGTACTATCTGATTTGAAAGGAATTCCTGGCACCTCTGTTTTTGATATGATAATCACTCTTTGTCTCGTAGAATTTTAAATTCTGATTATATATAAATAGATAGAATAGCTGGAAAACAATCGTTGGTCTTGAACATTTCTACCGATTTCGCTATTTCAAGCTTTTATATCGAATTAGGGACGGAAAGCGAATGTAAGGTCAACGTTGTTGGAGCCAACAAATTAATTAGGAAGTCTCGTTTCAGATTTCTTGTTTTCATAGTGACTTGAAATATGTTGCTGCTTTTAGCTAAATTAACGTTGATTCTTATTTACACTCTGGCGCTTTTTATTTAATTAAATAAAATATCATGTATATATGAAGGTGAACGGATTGATGGTTTGTCTTAGTGACTGGCAGGTGTATGAATGGCATAGTAGAGCATCGAATGACTGTTGGGTGCGATTAATGAGCGATAGGAAGGGTATGAATTGAATCACGAGACTGCTATTATTAAATAATTAATAATTAGCGAAGAACGAACGATTTTAGGAACCGTTTCGAGAACCTTCGAGCGTTCAGCAATGCATCGTATGAATGAGTATAAAAGGGATGTGGAATAATGTGAGAGTTAGAATGACAATTTCAGAGTGTGTTAAAACGAGAGTTCAAATGCAAGTATGTCAAGACGATTCTGCGTAAGCGCTGGTCGAGTAGCAATCTGCATTTTCATAAAAAATATCCTTAAGTTGAAAGAGTAGTCACTCCTTTGTGAATGCCAATTCTACATATATTTAATTACAGATATTTAATAAATTAGAAAATCGGTGTTTTTTATTAGGAACGATTATGGCAAGAAATACGTCATTGTTATCACGTGTCTATGAGTAAATTCAAAAAACACTATAAATATCTCGAGTACTAAATACTGTAATAGATGTTTCGCGAATTGAAACAATTCTACTTTTCTTATCTCTTTATTATTGCAACTGTATATACATTAAAGTAATATGATAGAAATTTAACGCTTATTGTTAGCCCTTTTCTTCAGAATGTAATCAGAGACGACAGACACTTCTATTATAATGCGATATCTCAATTTATTTGATAACTTTGTATCATTCTGGCCTCTGCAATAGTCGCACGTTTGTCTCGATCGTTTCACATGCTCAAATCGTAGGAATCTTGTAATATTTTTATAAAAATTCGTCATCTATCACGTAAAATATTATTTATATTAAAAGTTATAGCAGTTTTCTCTGATTTAACGCGAAATGTTCTTATATCCACGCAAACTCCGGTTCTGAACTCCCTCATGCCAATGTGCTAGGATAGAAATGAAATTATTATTTTTATTGCACCACTTTAATCGTTATTTCTAGATAGCGTGTTTGTGGCACAACAAATCGATAGTTTCAGTACAAAATGCATTTTCTATCCAGAAAATAAATATCAAAATTATTTGAGAATACAAGTTATCGAAGATGCGTGGAAAATTGACACGATTCATAACACGCGTGTCCCAGAAATCCTAATGGAAACTTGGATAACGATGGATTTCCGGACCGAGGGGCGATCATAACAGGAAGGGAATGTCGCGCACAATAATCTTCAACTATTATGTCATTTTCTGTTATACTTGACTAAAGAAGCGCGTCTTTAGAAGTCTCAACGAGATTTCAACGTTTGTGGTTGAGCTTCGAGAGTCGTGAAAAGACGTGAGATGGAAGCAAGCTGTGTAAAATTATCTCTAAACCGCATTAAGGAGACTCGCAACAGATATTTATATGAGTAATATTAATTTGTATTAATACGTTTAGCATAAACATGAACGAATCGATGAGAATATCATGAATTGAGAATGAGTGGAAAATAGTTCATTGAAACATAGTTTGTTGAAGATATAGCAAAGGACTATCCAAATATCAAAGATTTTAGTTTAAGGTATTACTATAGTTGATCGAATTACGTTAGAAATTTACCGAGTATTTTAATTAGTTCGGATATTTTAAGTATTTATGTACTTTCTGCGCTCGAAAGTTCTTGGGACTGTTATAACAATTCTAGTACATAAATAATAATATTTTTTAAAAGTTTGGAAATTCATCTACTTACCAATTCTACGATCTTGATAATAGCGATCTTGTTCAGTGTCATTTTGGCTTATCTGTAAACGAGAAAGGTTGGTTAGAGATCTGAATGAATTATTTTATACTAATCTAAATCGTAACATTAAATTATTTTAAAAGACTTGAAATATGTCATAGATATATGAAATTGGTAATACGAATTTAATTTCTTTTTAAATAAAATCTACACGATGCACGAAAAATTACGAATGATCTGAAAATTGATTACTCGAAGAAGTAAAATCGAACAAGGAATCAATTTTCATTTCAAAATTTACAAAGACATTTAATATATGCATCTTAGCCTCAAAATTCAAAAGCTAAAATGACAGTAAATAAATCACGATGGATCAATTCAAAATTGATTACACACTTACTAAGATTGATATACACATATAATATCGATAATTATGTGACGATTCTTTTTATTCTCAACCCTGATAACTTTCGTAGTACAACTTCTATTAACGATAATTCATAAATACTCTCGATTCATTGAACTCAATTTCAGATCAATAGAAACAAACATATGAAATACAGTTGGAAGTTGTCGCAATATTTCTATTAATAGAACGAAATTTCAGGTCAGTAATGAGCACACGGGCATTTAATAATCTCCACAACTCATTAAACAGCCTTGTATATATCACGTTAATTTTCCACGGTGTTAATCAATCGTTTCGTATCTCTAATACACGATGTTTACTCGCGAGAATCAAAAACGTTCTTTCGTTCATCTCGTGTATCGTATACGAATTTTTTTCGATCTATCCGAGTGAGAAAAAGAAGAAATTTACAAACAGCACGTTCGTCTGACCACTTTCTAGAATGTAAATAGCGAGCAATTGCTCGCGGCGTTATTGTGTACCATGTTATTTATGCAAATCGAATAGCGAACACGGAACCTTGACGCAACTTGTGCTCTGATATTGTTCCCATTGTGGTATTTCCTTGATAAATTTCACTTGATGCATACTATTAACGCGCGCAAAGTTCATCACGGCATGTTCGAAGTTTTCCATTTAATAGTTTCGCAAAATTTATTATTCGTTTCGGCAGTTGCTAATTTCGATTTTTAGCTACTCGTAGGAAATATCGTATTCAAATATTTACTTAAAATACTAAAAAAAAACTGCGAAACGCCTAATTAATACTTCACACTCAAAAGCCGACTCTTATTAGTCATTTTTTTGATATCCCAACTTAAACAGCGAGTATATTGATAATAAAATAGTTCTGTACGTTAATTTATATATAGTGCAAGGATATAATAATATATTTTCACCAATACGTATTTCAAAACAATTTGTATCTTATGCTCGTACGGTGTTGGGTCAGTAGAACGAGTGTCCATTTATGGTGTCCATGTGATACCAAAAATGGACATAACGAAGCCTGACAAATATGTCAACACTTAACTCGTATCTTTATAGTGTCGCCAAGCCAATCGTATTACGTGTACATGGGTTTTTCCAAAAATTATTTCGACCATATAGTTTTCGATATTAAAAAAAAAGAAAAAATAAAGGAAAGGTCGCTAATATGAAACTAGAATTAAATGACTTAGCAGAAAGGTGGTACAAAGCACATCTTATTTAAAGATCAGATAAATACAGGAAACGACAATGACATCCATATTTTTCTGGAGAATGTTATTATTAAATATCGTTAAGTTTACAAGTATTTATAAATACGTACAAGGAATGTTTGTATTACAGATTTATTGATGTTCTCTATTGGAATATGTTCTCTGTGAAAAACAGCTAGTTTTCTAAAATCAAACATCTTATCACGTTTCATCTTCACGTTTCATCCTCGGGTTTCTCGATTTCTGGAGATCTGTATTTTTAGATATAAGCGTTTACATTTTTAGAAATTCTGCGTCCAGGTTCGAGGTTTATACCAATTTTATTGGAATTTTTTCAGTCGACATCCTAACGTCAACATCTACTGACGATGTTTACGAAAAAGCGATTTAATAGTTTATGCCGTTAGGCACGAATTTTCGTGGAAATTTCAGTTTGTCGAACACTCGACCGAAATAGAAAAATGCAAATCGTAGGGCTGAAAAGCACGTATAAAATATTCAAAGAGCTTAACCTGTGAGGGGTTTTGTTGTATTGAAAGAGAATAAGAAAAACAGGAAGAGGAAAATCGGTGATGTACGAGTCATGCAGCACTCGATGCTGAAAAGAAAGTTACGCTTTCACTTCTTCAGTGACTGGCCTTGACTCAACATTTTGACTTGTTCCTTTATGTAATTTTCTCTTTTAATATTTCATATTTCCTTCGAATTAAACGTATATCGAGATACATATTAATTTTCTAAAGTAGTTTTATGCTGATCATTCTTTATTCGAAGCTCTTTTTTACTTTACTTTAATATTTAATGTTTTATCAAAATAAAAAATATATATTAAAATACGAATCGATATTTTGAAGTATTTTTTTTCTGCAATTTCTTGTCTAGAACTTATTTCTTCCTCTTAGTGCTACATTTAAAAATATATTTAAACGTTAAGTAGTACAAACAATTTTCGTATTAATATATGTTAATTGCCATATTTTACGCTCAATTTAACAAGATTACTGAAACAAAACTGGTTTGTAAATTAATTAAATGGCATGTGCAATCTCGATATGTTTTATTTCTCTGTACTTTAAAAGAGAAGATATATACATAATTAAGGATAATTTACATATGTATGCAAATTAGTCCGATTAGGACTCCCCCGTACATTACTTCGTGCTTCATTTATGCCAAATTCACGCGTTATGGCTTGATATTTGAAAGTGTAATTGACACTGTCACGCTAAAAATAGGTCTTGTTTCATTCAGGCACCGATAATATTCTTGCATTTTGCGAGCATGATACACAGAGATATCAGAATGACTAATAAAATTGTACATATTTATACATGCAAAACTGAACATTTTGAATATATATTTAACTTTAATTTAATAACTAAATATTTCGTTACTGTAATTCTGAAATAAATCAACTAATTATGTAAATGAACTTATGTGCAGGCATTGTAAACTTAAAATGCAATATATTATTCTATACAGTTGCACTTAAACAACAATAAAAATTATAGTTCAGTTTAAGTAATTACGTTACTTAAAAAATACTGATAGTAAAAAATTTAGAAAGCTTAAATAACTTAGAAATCTCAAGGCAAAAGTGGATCAGATCTAAATTATTTGAAAAAAAGAAATTTCTATTTCCTATACACTGACAAAGATAAATTTTTAATCGATTATCGTATTGCAAATTTAATTATTAATATCCTTTGATTTTCGACGTTTACGATATTATACATTCTCTGATAACCTTTCCCTGATCCTATTACTATAATGATCTATTTAAATTTTTAATCCCCAAGTGTTCATTAATTGAATAATGTCATTCCCCATAATCTAATACTAATATATCAAATGAATTAAAAATAGTTTCATAATTTATATTTTTACAATGACTAAAAACATGCAGCAAAATTAAAATGAATTTATATTAATAAAAAAACATATATATCCATTTCTATTGCATCACTTCAATTATTATTAAATATTATTAAATATTCACTATATTTAAATACACAATGTAGGCTGCCAGCTTTAATGGTAGTTTAAATTTATTCAAAATGTTTTATAAAGCTAGACTCGATCCACTTTTCTCAATATTTTCTTTATATATGTTCGAAAATAAACTTACTGGATTCAAATGTGAGGATTAAACAAACGTAGATGTTCACGAGACGAGAGTTCAGCAAGGACTAGATGCTGAAGACCGATCACGAATCGTGGAGTAACGTTGAGCTCCGATTTTTAACACAGACTGAAACACGGCTACGTTTACGCCATCCTTTACATACGCGCATGGTGTGTAGCCTCGGTTTTACTAATGTCGTGACGTCTCTGTAGTAGTATAGCGTCTCTCAAACCGTTTCATCCAACCTTCAAAAGAAGAGACAGTGATTCGTCAAAAATCGTACAAAAATAACAATATTTTTCATTAGTATTTATGAATCTNTTATAAATTTATTTTCATTTGAGATACTATAGAATCGAAATTTTTACTTGGTACCTCGTAAAAGTATAAAAATTATTAAAAAAATTATTATGGCAAAGTTTATTAATTCAACGTTTTGCAATTGAAAATGATAATTTGTTGCTTCTTTCTTTCGTTATTTTAAATTGTTTCTTTATCGAAGAATACATAATTTCCTCTTCATTCGTAAAATTATGAATGTTGTAAATTTAATTTAATGATATAGGAATTTGCGGTTTTGATGTATCATTGATATGATATCGCGTTCAGTTGAGAATTCGACTGAAAGATTGGGAAGCACTGGGAATGCGATCAGGTTCATTCAAGTTAATGGTCGGGCGTTGGTTTCCATGAAAGAGAATATCGAGCTTTACTTAACCTTGTTAGAAGCTTCTTAATGACCGTTTACCACGCATTACTTTGAGTATTAAATTAATGTTGCAAGTTGCGTAGAATATACGTTTTTATGACGCATTATTTGAAATACAATTCATTTCTTTTCTAAAACATTATTCATTTATATGTCATTAGATACTTGTGATTCACTTATGCATGCGTCAATAACATTGTTATTGATTATCTCATGTGATTCATATATGATTTGTTCATAAGCCAAGGCAATTAACTCCACTTTCTGAATTTTTTGAAATTATGATGTCAAATTACTCGGTGTTTAACTTTCTACACTTAATCTACTTTTTATTTTTTGGAATTAATTAATTTAGTAAATGACACCAAACATTAAATACTTTGAAAAACCTCGTTTAAAAATTAAGATAAAATTAGAACATTCATGATAATTAAAATTAAGTTTTATTAATTTTAATTGCGAAATAATTAAATCTTTTATCCAAAATTCAATAACTGGATCCTCAAAATTAAACATTAAATAAATAATTTTAAGAATACAGAAATTATTGAGAATTTAATTATTCTCAAACTGTCAAATTTCAAAATTTCAAACTGTAATAAAATACTTCAAAATTATACCTTTAAACTCCACGATTAATTTCTTCGATAAAGTCAATTAGAGAAAATAACATTCTAAGAATTTTATTATCGCGTTGGTCGATGATAATCTTCCTTAAATTCTGAAACAGCTCTTCTCGCTATCTCTTACGTCGATCCTACGTACTGCGTAATGACATCATATTGCCGATTGCTCGGTAGCGTCATACAGTTTCACTGAGTGCGCAGCGTCGCGAAAATCGCATACTTGCATAGATGGAGTTTACGATGGTAAACTACGAGAGCACATGTATTGCGTCACTTTCTTTAATAGATATTATCTAAGAGTACAAGAAACATCCCGACCATGCAAGAATACAAGTCAAAACATTCGACGCCATGTTTCTTATTTTCGTTCCCTCCTTTTCTATTGTTAGCTTTTTTCACTCTAATTTTTTTCCTAACCATTCCTTTGTCATCGCACTTCGCGTTTCTGCCTAGCGTGTTGTATCATCAAGTGTAATTCCATCTTCTCCTTTCTTCTAACAATTCTGTTGATGATCTCTGGGTTACGTATAAATTGTGGTTCGTGAGAAATTGTATCGTAATAATATCGTTCTACAGAAAGTGATGAAATTTTCATATTTACCGGATGTGTTACGAATACTTTGTAAATAACGTTTCTCTTCAGTTACACGCGATGAAGATATAACTGTTTCAATCATACTATGACATAGGAGCAAGTGTTAATATTAGAGATGTGTCTTTTAAACATGAATCATTTTCCTTACTCAATTGCTATTAAGTATTGTAATTATCTTCAATCCTTGAGAAAAGGTTACTTTTGTACAATTAAAATAGGCTCTTATCTTATATAACTTCGTCTATTTTTATTTCATTTACTTTTTATTCTTTACTAGTTCAACTCTAAGTATCAGAATACAAAGATTAAGAAAGGATCTAAAGAATTGTTATCTATATAAAAAATATTATTGACAAAGAAACGGTTCCACGTTTAGATTATACTGTTATCGCGTTTTCTTAAAACCAGTACAGTAGTCGAATGTAATTCCCAAACTCTCAACATTAAATTCTAGAAAGTACAATGAAACCTTGGAGTTTTTCAAGATTAATATTTTATTTCACTATGACTATAACACAATATTCCGTACTAGGCCTATTCTGTACTTCGTTTATGGTATTACTGAAAAATCGATCTCAAAAATTCGTGGTATCTTCCGCCATCTAGGATTCAGAATAGTGATCGTAAGAATTGTTGATAAAGCCTCAAATATAAAAAGAGAAAATAGAAAGTAAATAAAAAATCACAGACGAAATGAAATATAAATCTATCTCCAGAGATGAGACATTATCTATTATTAAATGCATTTTATTATTTTACGTCAGAACATGGACGCTCGCCTGTGCTCGGAAACAATAGAGTTTTTTTACTATACTAATATCATTTCCAACATTACCGGTTCAGAGTGGAATAAAATTTTAACGTTAATAACACACAGATGGAGTTACTGAGAACACAATGAGGTCTAAGATAAGTCAACTTTATCTGCTTTACCGATCTAAAAATTTCAGACTGACTATTGTGCCCCCTATACAAGAACGATGGTCACTTAGAGAACTATTTCTCGAAATAGTATTGGAGATTTCAAAACCAACTTCAGTCCCTACTAAATATGACAACACGTTCTCTGTAAAATAAATACATTAATTTTGTATACTCCGGATAATACCTGTAAACAGAATTTGTACAATTATAAATACATCGTGAATATTTAAAGCTTAGAATATAGCTTTTAGCTGTCATTTTTCAAAGATTCTTATTGGAACTTTATATACTTTCCATTACTTTGTTAATAAATTATCTAGCATTCCGAAATTTATATTAAAGAAATCTATTTTTCATTTGTTGATAAAGAAGGTTGGATAGTTCGACTGTTGTTAAAATAATCAGCATAAATTAACACAAATTACAAATGTAAATGTATTTACCTTCGATTTTACTTTTTCTATTAATTTTTTGAAGTTTAAACAGAAGTTTAAATATTCAATATTTTAAACTTGTATTTTATTTCCCAGATTTTAATATTTCCTTTCATAATCGATGTATCTTAATTTATAATAATACAAACGAACTAAAATTTGTCTATGTACTCCATCTATAGAAGTACATAATAAAATACGAGGAAGAAAGTTCAAATTCGGGTCTGTAATTATAATTTAATAAACAACTATATTATAATTGATCAATTACTACATGTACATAAATAATAAAATATTTTACAATAATTTATGAATATTTATCCTTTTTTTTCTAAATATTATATATAAATACGCAGAAATATATAATATATACTCTTAGTTTCAAGCTCATGCGTAGGAGCTGTTACGAAAGTTTAGACATGCGCAGTTAGTAGTTCTATCAATACGAAATAGAGAAACGCGCGCGAAATTACACAACGGCATTCGCAGTAAAAAATAATTATTCGAAACTTAAGAAAATAATAGTGAATATGTGTGTTAATATGTTACGTGGAAATTCGCGGATGCATACGCAAATACGCCATCAGTCGTGGAAATTCGCGGATGCATACGCAAATACGCCATCAGTCATAGAAATGTGTGCTTAACCTTACGAATATCCGAGAAAATGTATAAGTAATCATAAGCGAAATTATTCAATTGTCGACGCGAAATCATGCTAACATACGCTCGAGTTCACAGTTAAAACATTCGCAAATATATTCGCTAACATGTTAGTAATCATTCTTAACCTGTTGACCGTTAGACATTCGTGGGAATACATTAGTATTGTTCGTGTACAGTGAAGTGACATACACGCGTTAGCATATGTATAAATATAAATTCTTATTCGCGAGCATTCCTTCTAACCTGTAACTACACCTACAAGATGTTAAATATATTCGATGACATATTGATATATCGATATATTTAATACGACGACCGAAAACATGACTGTGCAACGACAGCAAATTCGGACGACATGGAAAATATATACACGAGATCATGATGGCAAACGAAGATTTTTGTAAGTTTAACTGTCTTGTCTCATTCAAATTTGTTCATTTTATAAATTGTATTTTATTGAACCTTAATTATTTATATACAGTATCTATGTGTCCTTATTTTATACTTTTAAATTAATTGTATATTTTATTCAAATATCTTGCATGAAATAATGCTTTGTTACGAATAATTTATTACCAAGAAAGCGTACGTTCTATACGTATACTTAACTATAGTTCGTAGCAAATTACATGACGTGAATTACTTGAAATTCGTGCAAAGGTTGCACATCTCTCTTGTGTTTCAGGTAATTATACCAATCGACAAAACAGCAATAAAAAATAACATCTTCTTCATCTACACTCTAGAAATCGTAACATATTCTTTATATTATTTCATTTGCCATATTTTGGAATTTTTTATTTTTCCAAAATTGAAGAATAAATACTAGTATCTGTCACTTTGCAACGGTTACGATAGTATATCGATTTAAAGTATAAACGAGCTTTCATTTGCGATTCAGGATGAATTGAGCGACATTATCGGCAGTAGGAAAGTATTTGACAGGATTCTAAATAGATGATAGCTTCACAGATGGCGAGAGGATTGACTTACAGACGCGATATATCTCGACTTCGATGCAACAAAGGAAACACATGTGAATTTAATAATATGTTTAACAAAGATACGGTAAACGTTAAATAACATTAACGAAACAATTACTTTAAATAAAAATAATTATATATATATCTTATCTTGCGTTGTTAATGTCATAGTAAGGTATAATTATACAACGATAGAAATGAAGAATTTTTTTTAGAATTTATCGTTACTTACCAGTGTCTCTGGTACTGTCACAGAAGGAAACATTTCCAAGTCGGGGATGGGATCCAATTTACCAGGTGCCTCTTTCTCTTTTCTCTTATATTTCCTATCCTTTTCGGCCTCAAAATCTTCTTCCGTTTCACAATCATAAACTTGTAAATCGTCAGTCGTATCTCTAATTTCTTCCTGTTCCCTTATCTATGACAAAAATAATTATCTAGCCTATTACAACTATACGATGAGTACATTTGAATATCGAGTATCGAATATATTACATTTCCTTCAGCTGAAATTAGTGTAAATAATTCAAACGTACCCAAAGATAATAATCTGTTAAAATCCAAGCTTGTATTAGATACATGCACATGCAGAACACCGATAGCAAGCACAAGGTGAAATTGTGAATAAAAACAGCGTGCTTTAGCAATTCGTCGTCGCTGATCTTGGTCAAGTCGAGATACATATCTGCGTGTTTCATTTCGACTATACCGAATATTAGCATTAAGGCAGCTATAACGAAGCATCCTATGCAAACCTGCATACATACGCTCTGGATAATTTAAATAATTTATACCAATATTTAATACTTCGAAGACACAGAAATATATTATTTAATACGTTACAAAATATGATAAATATAAAAATTAGTGGAGAGTAAAGGTTGTTTGTATTTGGATGAATAGGAAGATAGAAGTTATTTTTGGAAAAGTGAGATTATTACACGGTTACTAACAATTCTAGGATCATTCATGAAGATATCTGTGAAAAGCCAAAGAGCTGCGAATATTATGCTCGCGAGCATGCACAGTGGATAGATAAAGAAAATCACATTTGCTTCTTCAGGCAAATCGGGAACAGACTGATCTTCCTTTTGACGACTTCTGTTCAGGTAGTGATGGACGTGATGAAAAATTATTATAGAGAGGATGATAATCTACAGAAATTTCCTAGAATTAGAAAGATACTTTATGGCAATCCATATCCGATTAATTTATTATCCGAGAATTTAACAATATTGATATTTAAGAAATTCAGGCTACAAATGCGAATTGGTCTTCAAATTCATAATTATTGTTCATATTTTTGCATCTGTCTGAGAGTACTTTATATTTAAATTTGTAACAAATAATTCTCTAATTTCAGTAACTTTAGAATCATCATTCTACGTCGCAATTCTTCGGTATCAATACAGTTGCAAATTGCAATTCTTCATATAAATTAGTTCCCCGAATTATACTATAAATAACAATTCTGCAAAATCTTACTCTATAATATTTTCCTAATTCTATCTAAAACAAATATACAGTCTCATTCGTTGTTAGTAACATCAGATCACCCTATATATTAGGTCGTCCCATAAATTCGTGCCGGTTTTTTACTTTTACCATTTAAAATTATACATCGAATAAACCTTTAAATATTAAGAAAAAATTTAATCACCCTTTTGTTCTACGACTTCTTTCTATTTTGTTGGCAAAAACGTTAATCATCGATATAGTTTATAAAATGCAACGAAGAATGTAAACATCACCTCGGAACGAACTTACGGGACGACCTAATATTAACTTCTAGTATGCTAAAAATAAGTTGCAAAGATTATTCAAACGACCCAATAGCTTTATTTTCTATTCAAATTATTCCGCGATAAATCACTGGCTGGACAACGATAATCGTAAGATAACAATTCCCTCGGTGGCACGGACACCTCTAGAAGAGGACTCCGTCGCGAAAAACTAGAACAAACGTAACGAAATACCAAAACATACAGCGAAACTCGGCCTTATCTCTGAACCGTATAGAATTGCAACGCGAAAAGGGGAGAAAGAAAAAGAAAAAAAAAAAGAGCCGCGAAGAAATCGTCCGCTGACACGCAACATTTTCGCGATGCACGTCGACGCGTGTCGAGATCTCGTTTCCGATTACATAACAACAACAATAAAAACGACGATGGCCATTGCGAGCGTTGAATCATTCCCGCGACATTTCGCTAAGTCGTTGGAAGAAATTGGGTCACGCGGCCGGGAAGGCGCATGCGCGCGTCGCGTCGTGTGCCTTCGATTCGCGCTTCCTGCTCGCAACTAGACACTCCGGACAACGATTTAAAATAATACGCAACGCGAACGTACCGACGAAATTGGATCGGTTACGAGCGTGAATCGGCGAAGAAGAGAAGGAACGGCCTGACTCACCAGCCAATATTTGTGTTATTGGGAGAAATGCGATTGCCTTTCGTAAATATTTTCGCATTCCACGCTCGTGTCGTTTTAGCCGAGTTTCTGTCACACTCTCTCGCCGTTACGACAATTATCTTCCACGAAATAGATAAAACAGACCACCGATGTGGAAAATAATACGATTTCAGGTTTCGCGTGATAATATGTCGACGCGGAGATATTGCAAGATCTGACGTGTTTCCGCAGATGGATTTTATAGGTTATAGGTTAGGATTACAGTGACAACATTGTCTTTTGTGCAGCTTTAGTTTTATTCTACTACGTTTTCAAATATGTTTAAAATATCGTAAAAATAAAATGTAGAATTGAGTTTCGGTCGAATATACAGAAATATAGGTACGCGAATTCGTAACCTAAAATTTAAGGTTAGGTTGTTATATGAGATCGTAATACGAGATATACATTTGTTAAATATACATATCTGTTGTATATCCGTTTAATTGAGATTGCTCGAATGATTGCGTAATTTTTAAGTACTTTTGCCAGATGTTTTTTAAGAATGTAGTAACATGATTTCTTACAGACTGGAAAATGTGTAGGCCAGCGTGTACCACGTGAGAAAGATTTCTATTTCGTACGAATCCCTGTCTGTCTCTGTGGTAAATACTGGCGGTTTTTGCCGTTTCGCGAAGTTTTTCCAAATCCAAAGTATCGTCTCCATTTAACGACATTATCTCTTTGATATAATCTGGTTTGTTGTCGAATATTTTTTTTTCGGAGATCAAGTGATACGTTCAAATTGTCAAAGTGTCAATTTAAAAAAAAAAGAAAAGATAAACATCAGTGAAGATATCGTTAGTTTATTGCTTTCATTAATTTTTAGGATCGCATATTATTCATTACATTTTATTCATTCTATTCGCTACATATTCATTACCATACTGTAATATATAGGAATGTAAACTTTATTATTTGCATTTTTTTCACGTACTGAATTAAATTAGATACACTGAATCTCCCTTAAAAAATTATTATTATTATTATTTATAATATTATAAAATTTCGATTATGTAGAAAAATAATCATTATAGCAATTCTTGCAGATTATCTAATAATAAATATTTTATAATAAGAATAATTATCTATGTATAGAGGATTTTCTAATATTTAATAACAGAAAGTATTATTAAAGAAAATTTTAAATTAAGAAAGGTGCATTCCTCCAAGCAGGAAAACGTGTACGTGTGTTTCACCTTAAAAACCACAGGTAGATATTTTCGGGCCTGGATCAATTTCCTGGACATTTATCTCGTTCTTTTGACCACATTCCAATCCTCGAATCCTAATAAATTTTTAGGTCGTTCGTTCTTATCTTCTATATTCACATGATAAATATTTCATTATTATTTCTTTTCTTCAATAAAAGTATCCCTATCAAATATACTACTTTTAATTTTTACTTTAAATTGTGTATGAATAAATTGCATACATACACATATGTAAGTACTTACATAAGCATAATCATCGAAAGAGGTAATAGCTCTGTTAGCAAATCTAGAATCAGCTTCCTGATATTGTGTAATATTCAGAACACAGAAAATTGGATCAAAGAATACACGAACTATCAGATCCTATTCTGAAGAAAGGACTAACTGTGCTTTACAACTGAACATATTCATACTCATGAATGGATAATAGCGACACAGAAAGACTATCTACTACCATTCTATCTTCACATCTCACATCATTTCGACAATAAATCCATTCAAATTTTCCTGGTCTGACTGCTATAACTGAAAATGTCGGAATATCTCCTAAACGCATTAAAATATGAGAAGAAGCTGTTGCAAAAGTTACTTGGTATTCTCACTGCTCGATACGAGTAATTTTATTGCAGAAATATTTATGGAGTAATAGGGAAGCTCTCAAGGATTCGTTATTTTTTTTAAACAAAATGTTATATCTCTTCATTCATAATATAACAGGTAGTATCTGTTCATCATTGTGTATGAGTCATTTAATAATGAGTCACTCGTCGCAGATTTCATTTCAATTCTTCAAGGAAAATTTGACTTTATTGATTACAAAAATATTATTCTGTTCATCGAATATCCAGGAAGTTAAGACAAATATATTCCAAACAATGCCAACATTTCCTCGATCACATTCAACTAGCAATCCTCAAAATATTACAAAGGCAACCACGTATCATCTAAGAACGTTTTAATTAAGATGTTCATGTAAAAAACGACGATATTTCGCCATCTTAATATTTTGGATTTTTAAATAACAATATTTTAATAGTTAAAAATAGGACTCATGCCGATGCGTACCCAGAATTATGATACAGCAGGACTACATCCGAATATGTATTATTCACTCAGCAAACCTTTACCGGTTCTAAACGAAGAATGGATGATAGCAAAATATCTTCTTTCTCACCTGGAAAGTTACCAAAATCGACGAAGATCGTTTTGGACAGAAATTTCTCGATTCTTTCTCTAGATCACTCTATTTCTCACAACGCCTTTCTTCCAGTCGTCAATTTAGATGGCCGCTGCTATCACGAATTCTCGAAGGGCTGCATCATCATTCGAAAATTTTCCAAGCCTGCAGCGGTCACACGCGACATTTCGAGAGCGCGATGACGATTAACACGTTGACGATGGGCCACGTTTGTATAACCAAAAATGCGTAGTCCAAAATGTTATTTTATTTATTTGACATTATACATTAACATTTTAACATTATAATGAAACGTTGAACATAAAATACAGAACTTAAACTTTTAC
>NIJG01000123.1:9418277-9454617 GCA_002201625.1 Euglossa dilemma | reverse complement strand
TAATTAAACAACTTGGTAATTTCACTCGTAGCTGTTCATGTAAACGTTGAAAAATCGTAATTGACGGTTCAATGAAACAGTAAATACAACTCTTACGTAACGATACAATTGTAAAACAATCAAAGTCTGGTATAAACCTTTTAATCCAGCAGACCGATCAAAAGTTGCAATGTAAACGGGTGTTTTAACTCGCGAGAAATATCATGGAAACTCGACTGGCTTGGTAAACTTTTATAATAGTGATTATGATAATGGCCGCCATTACGTGGCGCGATTCTTTTAAGAAATTACGAGCCACGTCTTTTATACGAGAATCGTAACGGCTAATGAAAGAACTTGCAGAACAGGGGTTTCGATGAACAATGGCGTTTCAGTTTGTCCTGACTACTTAGTCTGGAGAAAGATTACCCTTATGGCGCGTTTCCAACGCAGAGTTTGGAGAACAAACAAAATCGCTCGGAGGTAAAGCAATTGAACCTGAGCGAATAATTCGATGGAAATTTGTCTTGGAATATCTTATATACGTTATTCGATATTTTCGTTATTGCAAATTATATGTATTATATATGTTATCGCAAATTGTATTTTCATTTTGTAATTTGTATCTATACGATCCTCGGTATAAAATCGAAATAGATGAGAATGTATGTTAATGTATGTAATAATATTGGTTAGGGGTTGTAGGATAATTTTAACCCTTTTATTTACGACGGTATTTGCCTATCTGTAGTGAAGCACGTGCAGTTGCACCGATAGATAACAGGTCTCGCGGTTTATCTATTAGATTATCTGATTACCTATACAAACTAAGTAGATGAAATAAGCTTCCTTATATTTGTATTTATATTTTACTTATTTCTTTGATTTTTATATTTCATCTTTCACGAACGAAATATATTTAAACAAAAAAATTATTCTGCAATATCCTGTTTATTTCGTGGACAAAGAATAAAATATTGAAAGCATCTTATTGTAAACCAAACAAATTTTAAAACGTTAGAGTCTAAAATATTTATTATGAAATTCGTATAAAATGACTCAAGTGTACTGAGTTGCAAAATTAATTTATGTAGAAAAAATTGCGTATTTGTATAAAAAAGGATGGCATAGTTTATTAAATAATATTGAATATTTCTCGACGCTTTTCTATCTTTTCTCGGAATCGAGATACAGCTCGACTCATTTGCTAGAATTACCATGTGATTTAATTAATTATCCAATTAACTAATTATCTAATATACGCTTATCTGCACACGCATACGTAAAATAATTTTCCTTATAATTGCAATCAGGTTCTTCCAACATTTTTTCACTTGCCATTGAAACAAAGAATATTTTAACAATAACTCTCTTTGAAATAATAACATTTCGTATGATACAATTCCAAACAAGGATATACGCGCGACTCAAAGTCACAAATGCAACATTGCTACGTGATTCGCTCCTTTGTAATCTTAAAACACGCGAGCAATTCGCTTCAGGTGGCTATATGATGTCTCGTAACAGCGAAAAGGTTAATTAACGTTTGCTCAACTGGTTCCTAATTGCATTTCACTCTTCTTAACCTTTGAAGACGCGTTTCCAAACATTTTTATGGACCAGTGTATTTATGTATAGATAGATTAAAGCATAACAGTCCACTTTGACCTTTGCTCTAAATTCTCTTCGGATCGACTTAACCCATATTTCTATCGAATCTTTTAAACAAAGCTTTCTTTCTCTTCGTTAGTTTATACGTAGTGTCGCGACTATGAAGAGCCGCCTTTAAGACGCTTTAATATACGATATACATGGATTTACGATGTAACGACATTCATGGCACATTATTACAAATATTCAACAGAGAACTGCTTTAACTCTTTCATCAGTCTTAAAATGATCGTCCATTTAACTCACTAGCGCCACCACGACTCGTATCTGCAATAAATGTTTATCGTAAATATCAGATATATCGTTGAATTATTAATTCTTGCTATATACATCATACTTCCTTCAAAGAATATTTCAATTTAACGAGTATACAATTTATATTCCAAACCAATTCCTGCTGTAAATAGTCAGTAAGTTACCTGTCTACCTATAAATCTTTCTATTATGGTTGTAACCTTATTTCTAATTCGTACAATCGTTAAATAAAGTTCATTCTTAAGAGGCTCAAGCAATAAACGAAATATCTTTAATTGGTATTGGTAAATCTCGCAAAACGATAGACTCAGAGATTATAAAATACCCTAAGCTTAAATTTTTAATTTCTATCAGTCACCGATGTTTCTGACCCCAAGTCAGCCATATGTTAATCTATATAAAAATAGAATCATATTCTCTTTCCTTCGAATTCTCGGATCATCTCCGAAGTCAACTCTATTCTCATTTCGATCGTCGAGTTACCCAAACACTCTACCAGCCTAACTCCTCTAGATTCCCGTACCACAAAAGAAAAAGATTCGCACACACCTCTAATCCACCGTTGAAAATATTTACCAAACACGGATGGCGTAGCGCGCGTGCCGGCGGAGAAAAACAAGCATCGGAGAATGATCGTCATGCTCGTCCCGAAGGGATTAAACAAGATGTCCGGCGTTAATTACACGCGCGGCGCGCTTTGCACGCGGAAGCGGAAGCGAGAGGAGGGGAGCGAGTGAAATATTCGGCGAAAGCGTGGACAAGGGCCTTGGTGGGTGGTTCGATCTGTCGCGTTGCACGCCGTCACAATTTTCAGCGCACGGACACGGAGCAGAGGACGGGTCATGGCACATGTTAGCACAGTTTACAAAATAAACACTCGTGTGCTTGTGGCGCATCGGAAAGGGCGGCCGACGATGGCCACAGGAGGAGGTAGAGGCAGCGTCCGTTGTGCACTGATAACACAATTAGCTTGTCTCGTCATGCGCGACCTCTGATAAGGGATTCCCTCACTCTTGTCCTCTCGCTGACATCGTCCACCACTTCCTGTCTCTCTTGCTCTTCCCGATGTTGCACGCTCGGCTCCTTCGTCTCTCCAACCACGGTACACTCTTCTCTCTTCGTCTCTCTGTCTATCCATCTAGTCCACTTTGGTCGCTCGGCGAGCAGGATCGGTCGTCAGTCGAGTAAATCCAGACGAGAAGATCCCTTGGGAGTACACGGCGTTTCAGGGACGCGCGATAAGGGCCGGCGGGGGTACAGCTTAACCCTCTCCGGGATGCTAGAAGGGACACAACACGGCGGGGTGAGCCGACCCCAACGTTAATACCTTCCGGCAGGTTTTCTTCACTTGATTTATTCCGCAGGGGCTGGAATCGCGTGGCACGGCACGCACGTGCGTGCACACGCGTGGCCGTGCCGGTTTTCGCACGGACGATCCGCTCTGTGTGGGTGCAATGGGTGCAACTAGGGTCCGACCTGCCGCAGCCACTGCCCAACTCCATAGATACTTTAACGAAGTCCACCGATGTCGCAGAGATCTCCCAATTGTTGCAATATTCGTTACAGTAGTTCTTCCGAGTTTGAATTTTCCCCACAAATTTTAATTTAAAAGGTAAGGGAATCTAGAGCTGTGGAATTCTTAGAACTTGAAAGAGGTGCACGATCCGAATTAGGGTACTAGAGTGATCAAAGTGTAACTTAAAGTTCGGTTTAACTCGAACCGTTCGTTTCCCTTTGAACACTTCGATTCTTTAGGAGCTGTCCGATTGTCTCCGAATTCAGTTCGAAAAATTGGTTATAATAATTCGTGTGTTTAAATTTCTTAAGGGAATATAGAACTTTAGAACTGCTAGAACTCGAAAGAAGTGTTCGATCCAAATGGGAGTACTAGGTTTATCCAAGTTCAACTTAAAGTTCGGTTTGTTTGAACCATTCGTTTCCCTTCGAACTCTTCGATTCTTTAAGAATCGCCCGATTGTCTCCAAATTCATGGAATATTCGTTACGATAATTCATATATTTAAATTTCCGAAGGGAATCTAGAGTTCGAGAACTCCTAAAACTCAAAAGAAGTGCATGATGTGAATGAGGGTACTAGATTAATCCAAGTGCATCTTAAAGTTCGATTTGTTTGAACCATTCCTTTTCCTTCGAACGCTCCGGTTCTTTGAGAGCCATTTGATTATTTCCAAATTCATGGAATATTCGTTACAATAATTCTTGTATTTAAATTTCCGAAGGGATTTAAAGCTCTAGAACTTCTAGAACTCGAAAGAAGTGGAAGATCCGAATGAGGGTACTAGCTTAATCCAAGTGCAATTTAAAGTTCATCTTAACTCGAACTTTTTGGTTCGTCTGAACCATTCGTTTCTCTTCGAACTCTTCAATTCTGTGAGAGCCGTCCGATTGTTTCCAAATTCATGAAATATTCGTTATAATAATTCTTCCGACTTTGAATTTTCGGTGCGAATTTAAATTTCCGAAAGGAATCTAGAGCTCTAAAGATCCTAGAACTCGAAAGAAACACACGATATAATTAAGGAGCTCGCTATCTTCTGAGCCCCTTCGGTTTAACTCGAACCGTTCATTTTCCTTCGAACCCTTCGTTTTCCTTCGAACCCTTCGATTCCTTTCGAACCGTCCAATTGTCTCGAAATTCGGTACGAATATTCGAACCTCGATAAAAGGAATAAACGTTGGTTTATTCCGAAGCGAACGACACCTCTACCGGATCGTGCCTGGTGGACAAATTCGTCGAAACACGAGGGTGGATCTCGTCCATCCCCTCCAGTGTTTGCTCGGTCAGAGGGACGAGAGAGCGAGTTGGACAATTTGGAAAGGAGGCTAATTCGGTGGGTAGATGGACAGAGATGGTGGGACTTTTATAACCGGGCCCAAGGTGAACGATCGTCGGGCTAGTACTCCGATAGCCGAGGGGTTCCGAGGACAATGGCGTGTAGGTAGGTTGACCCGGTCGGATTAAGAGGTTGTTTTAAGAAATTAATGACTCGGATTTGGATGCACGGGGATTATCGTTGCGTTTACCTCGTGGCGTCGTGGCTTCCAGGGAAGTTTAAGGTGCGGCGCTGGAGGTTTGAAAGGTCTCCGATATTAAACGCACAGTTGGATACGTAATTACGTTTGCGGATGATTGTCTTCCAGGTTCAGTTATCGTTACCGTTAGTGCGGTGGGTTTTTTTTCGAATAATTTAAATGCCTGCTCGAATTAGTAGGGGTATTTGGCCATGTTTCGGCGTATTTATCGACGAGCACGTGGATTCCCGTGTGTTTCAGAATTTAATTGAGGACTAGTAGGGTTGGAGGTTGCGCGATAACATTGACATTCCTGTTATGGGTATGATATTATTCAAAATTGTAGAAATACTTCAGGTTTTCACGAAGTCATACAAAATAGAAGCATCATTGCCTTGGAGATAATTGTTACCGATTGTAAATTAGATTTTTAATTTAATTTCTCGTCGCAGCGAATGGATTACGACGGAGAGTTATACTGGAACGTATAAATCGCAAAATTTCTAGCTATTTGTCTTTGGTGCGACTTTTCGAGGCTCGCTCAACCTTTTAACCTATTTTCACCGACGTCTTCCGACATGAAATATCTGATCCGTGCCCTAAAATCACGGCTGAACCGGTTCTGGCATGTTTGGCACACCGACGATTTTGCCATTTCCGAAACAGTACTTTCCTAACATACATTGCCGTCCAAAAGTTTGGGATCAATCGTTCGAAGAGATGCGATTGTTTAACGAAGAATCTACTAACGCACGTTTGAGAGTCTGTTTGTTTTAAATTACCAACAACTGAGAGAATGCAGATTTATAATTGCGAATTTATATTCATTTAAAAGATTTCGAACATTCGATTTTTGACGAGATATCACGAATTTCTCGTACTCGCGTATTATATTTCGTTAAAAATTGCGAATGTCGTGGAAAGTTGAATATTTAGCGGCGAGATAATGTATCGTAACATAAATATAAACTGACGTACAAATGAACAGGTATATTTTGTTATTTACGTATTTTATTCCTCCTTCATAAATCGCGAATGATAGAAGCGATTCTATGCTTTTGCGAAACAGTTTAATATAAATCTACAGATGCATACAGAATGTCTGGCTACATTTACAGGTTTATCAACTTGCATAAAAAGAATTAACGACGATAAGCGCGTACGTGTAAACATCGACGTATAAACTCGCGGAAAAATTCATTCGGGATGATTAAAGAAACCTAGGGTGAAACGGCCTGATAAAACGAAAAATGAAGTTAACTGTTAGGAATAAAGTCAATATTTTCGCAATTAAAAGGAGGCCATTTTCGGTAGACGAATAGTAATGAAGTTATAACGATGCAAACGAGGTCATAAACGACGCTAATAATTCAAGGATGCAGTAAAACAGCGCGCAACCGATAAACTAAAAAAGATGAAGGTAATAAAACTGAAATAAACATTTTTATTCCCCATTTCACGAAGCCGACATTCTCTATATGTGGCGTTTTACTGCAACCGATGTATTTTCATTCTTGTATTACTATTTCCGATCCGAACATACGATACTTCCAGCTGTATTTCTCGAAATAACTATTTACATATCGTCACGTATCAATTTTAGATTTAATTTTGCTCTGTTTTAATATTTAATTAAACGAACAAATCCAATTCTTTCGTTTCGAAATTGAAAAATTCACACGTTCCAAATATTCTTCGCATTAAGATAAGTATCAGATAAGATAAGTATCAAACTACTAAAATTTCCGAAAATATATAGCAGTTTTTGACATTAAATATTAGGTTGAGGAAAAATAATGGATTTCTTCTTCCCTAAGCCAATAGAAACATAATTATTTTTAGCTGCTTTCGTACTACCATTACCGTTATTAACTCGGCAATTCCAGTGTTAACATTTTACCTTCGCCATTGTTAAAAATATTCCACTGTTTCTGGTAAAACTTATATCGATATTTTATTAAAATAGAATCACAATTGCATATGTTGCTTTCTTTTCACTAATCCCAGTAATTCCAGTATTAATTAACATCACTTAAAATTCAAAGAATTCCCAATTTTCTTTGTACAAATTAGTACCAATGACGAATAATTCTATCTCGATTTCGAAGATAAACTAAGTTTCCGGAATTCTCAGAACTTAAACTCAAACTCGTTACAAAACCGAAACCCCAAAACATTCCAAAACCTTCGTATCAATTACTCTCCATACTAGATTTTCCACCTAAAACCCGCAAAACCAAATCCATCGGAAAAGAAAAAAAAAAAAGAAAAATAGAATAGAAAACCAGCATCTGGAAGCCACACAGAAATCACTCAACCCAACGACACGATCGCATACCCCATCGGAAAAATCCGCGAAAAAAGGGGAAGCGAGAGAAGAAAGAAAATAAACTCGAAAAAAAAATCGGGAAAAAATGAGAAAAAGTTAAAACCGATTTTCCTTGAACGCGGTGTCGATCGGTCGGTGGAAGCGATAGCAGGACGAAGGAAGGACGGTGTGACGGTGGTGCGATTGAAAAGAAGAGGCCACCCGGTAGCCATAGGCGGAGGCGCAGTGGAGCATAGGGGGTGGCAGCGGTGCGGTAATAGCATAAATCCGTGGTTGTAGTCGGCTCTCTCGATGCCGCCGTAGAGGGGGAAGGGACAGGCCAGGAGCAGCCGACTGTCGGAAGAAACGACAGTCGCCACTCGACGCCTGCATCGAACAGAAGGCAGCTGTGCGCAGACGCGAGCCGCATTTTTCGAGAGTGCATCCGTTCCCCGGGACGAGAATCGAAACTGGTTTCGAACGTGGATCATGATCCCGGTGAAATCGATCGCGACCAATGAAAAGCCATCGAACCGTCGTTCGCGCGTCCCTTTACCGTCTCGCCGACGTTAAACGAAAAAGCAAAACCGTGTTACGCCGGCCGTGGACTCCGTAATCTTCGACAGACCAGCAGTAGCAGCAAGATCGACCAAGTCCTCCTATCACCATCGTCGCGTGGAACGCGCGCTCGTGAAAGAGAGAGAGAGAAATAATGTCAAGAGCAACGCGCGTCCAGTGACCGGATCCTTTAGAGAAGCCGAGACAACCGATCCGAACCGATTTGTCGACCGATAATCGAAGGAAGACACTAGTATAGGACCCTTAACTGACAGAGAGCCTAACCGGCGAGAATCGAAGAGGGATACAAACGTGGGACGCATGTCGATCGGCAAAAGCAGCTCGTGAAAGTGTCGCTGGCGCGCGACGGAGGAATCGCGAGCGCTCAGAGACACGATCGTGCATGATCTATCGGTGGAACAGGTGCTCGCCACGTTTCCGGAGGCAGTAGCGGCCCGCTGGGCGACCACGTCGGCCAACGCGAAGAAAGCCGAGGAAAATGAGCCGGTTAACCGGGACGAATGGCGCGATCGAGGAAACGGAGATCGGTGAATAGGGAGCGTGGAACTCGTGGGATTTCTCGCGTTTAGACGTGACACTGGGCCGACACCGGCGACTTTCGCACCCCTCGACCTAGCCCAAGCTTCGGCTGAACCGACACGCGCTGGTGCTGTGACAGTGTGATCTCTCTTGTTTTTCCTTTCGTTCCTCCGGCGTCGTGGTGTTCTGTTGGTTTGCCGCGTTCCTCGTGCGTGACCGGTACAGCTGATCGGCCGAGTGTCCGGGGTACGAAATCGTCGCGTGCAACGATCGCGGGTATTTGTCAGCGTCGAGAAGCGGGCCGGACAGCAGGAAGGAGGTGGACAGGTCGAGGTGCCGGAGAAAAAGGAACACTCGCGCTGAATAGACGTTGCTTCTCTTATCGGATAACGTCCAAGGGACCCGGTTTCAGAGGCAGCGATTCGAATGGTGAGTCTTGTCCCGTTTCTTTCCACTTGCCTCCGCGATCCTACGCGATTCTTCCCTAGATCGTGTCCTAGGATAGCCGAAGATTCGTAAGATACGCTTACGAGTCTTCCGACTGGCTGTAGATAACGCGTGTTTGGCTGATCGTTCGTGTCGAAGAGAAAAAGAGAGAGAGAGATCGGGAAGAATAGTAAAGAGACGAGACTTGTACTATTCTAAGCACAATTGACTATCGGTATTGATTCGTCGCGTTTACTCGTGTGTGCGTGTGCTTTGCGTAGAGTTAAGATTTGTCCAGCGACTCGGAAAACGTGTGCGCACGTATATGTAAGTCGTTCAAAAGTCGCGCAGACTATGACTGTGTCTTTCCTCGATGTCGAACGTGGAAGAAACAGATGCTCTTGTCATGTTAAACGGAAGATTTCGAAAAGGAACATGTCCGATCTCGAACGTTTACGTCGATTCGCGCGAAAACGAGTCGATCGTTTAGAGTTTCGCGGTTGTACGACTTGTTTCTCTGGGTTTATAACGAGGTATTTCGTGGCTGACAGTGTCATTAACGGCTAATGAAGCGTGACATCTTTCGAATCGTAGGGATACCGATTACAAAACAACGGTCGGGGTACCACTGATATAACTGTCTTCGAAATTTCTCCATCCTCGCTTTCTCGCTTTCAAAAATTCCTCGCCGCTTCGATCTCTTACCAAATTTAACCTCGGACTGAATCTAATATACCGACACGACATAAATATGTTATTCTATATAAATGAAATAATTTATTTCCACGTATGGAAATAAATCATAGAAGCAACAAATCTGAAATCGACTCGCGACTGGTCGTCGCTTGGTACCTCCAGTGTTAAATATTCACGATGACTCGAGAATTTTTAGACCTCGTTCTCTTCGAAGAATAAAGCGTACCAAAACGCGCGTCGATTTACGAAAGAAACGTATGCGCAATTCGGAAATTTAGTTCAATGCGGATAACGAGTGGTTTCTAAGGTTTCATTGTTTATGCTGGAGCGCATAAATTTAGAGGCAATTGGGAACTAGGGAATTAGGTTTACGGTGCAGATCGCATTACCCGTGAATCATGTCGCTGTAAATTGCAGATAGCGCTGGCTTCGGATATAAAAATACGTTAGAAAGACAACGGGACATCGAGAGATAATTAACTGGGATCCAATTTCTCTCTTAATCGTCCGAAACTCCTCGACTTGCCGAACGAATCATCCGTTCGTACGTTCATTCGGAAAGATCGGAAGCACACGTGCACCCTGTGAAAGCACCGTTGGTATCGGGAGCTCGCCTCCAAACAGGATCAGTCGAAACAGATAATCCCTCATGCCTGCCGTCACATCGTAATACCTCGACGCATTCCAGGCATTGTCCAACTTTCTACCGTTTAAATCCCGCGTATCCGAGGTAATCCCCCGAAGAAAACAGCCGCTAACCGAGCCAGAGATCCCGGCTCGATCGGAGACAATATACACACGTATCCCGATGCTATCACGCGGAATTATTTATCCACAGGCGTTATCTAGCCATTCGGTTTGCGCCGTGAATAATCTGTTTACGACCCGTGGAACCGCTTCGACAACAAACTTGACTTTGTCTCTCCGGCGAGCCCGGGCAATTATGAAATTTCGGCCCGGAGACCCCGTGTGCCCTTTCGGTTTCCCATGCCACGTAAACGACCGGATATTATTAACGGCTATAAAATACCGTTAGCCCGGTAACCCGAGCCTCGGGTATTCGGCAAAATTTTCTCGAAAACTCGGTCATGTCGCCGATGCAGGGGCTTCGGTCCTGGTCCGTATAAACAGACAGAGAGGCCGGATGAGCACCACTGGGACCGTACTCGTTGGTACTGTATGCTTTGGGGATGAGTCCTCGTCGTGGAAGATAATGAAGCAAGGAACGATGATAAACCGGCGTCCGTAGGGTGGGGGAGAGATAATGCCGTAAAAAGTTAGGAACTTAATGTCTTTGACCATTAGAAAGAGAGTCACAGCCAGATACGTCGGCCGTCAGATTAACGTAGGCCGGACGGTGAAATATTTCCGCTTCCTTTCTCGCGCCTCGTCCTTTTCCAGGCCCCGAGGAACAGAGAGGGCCAACCGGTGTTTCCGGCGCGGGATTATTCGGCTCTGTCCGATGAACCAGATCAAATGGGATCCGCGATGGGATAAAAGCGCTATCTCGCGATCGTTTTCGCCGTAATACCGTTCGTATTAGACTTCGCGTTCCGGGTGGCTGTTCCAACGTAGGTGTGGGTAGCACAGGAACGGTCCTCGGCATCGTGTGGTAGTTGATGGAAATTCTTCTGCTAGGGGGAATATCAATTTTTACATGCAGGAAAGGAGGGTAATTGTTTCGCGTGTACGAGATGGGAAGTTCAAGGTTTATCGCGGAACGTCGCGGTACGATTGTTCCTCGATGACTCGTACGCGCTCAATTTGTTTCGAATCGTATTGTTTTCGAGAACGTGACTCTATGATTGCCGCGTCTAATTAAACGAATCACGAACATCGGCTGAATTAATGGCGAATTCCTGCCGGATTAACGGTGAATTAATAACGAATCAACGGGGAATTTAACGATGAAGGAACTGCGTCCACTTCCGGTACGATAAGATCCGCGTGTATTTGGCGAAGAGTGGAAACGTGGGTTTTTATAGTAATCTCGAAGATGTTGTTATCTATAATTTTTCGAGTGACCCATTTCTAGATGTAAATGGGATTATGGGAAGGGATTGATAAAACGCGGAGGTTTCGGCTTTCTTTCATCTTATTTCTCCTCCGTATATCTTCATTAGAATTCTGAACGGTAGATAAACTCGGTTTTATCGAATTTTATATTTTCTTTCGATTTTTTCGTTCTCTTATACGATTAATCTTACAAAAAATTTATTTATTCTTCTGATATAATCTGTAAGAGCGATCGAGAAATACGTGTAAAGGTCGAGGAGGAATTTATTGAAGCTGAAGGATAAGAATTATTATTTTGTTTTTCACTTGCATTCGTTTGGAGTTTATTTGTAAATATCGAGCGAGACAGTTGATATCGGATAATATTTTGAAATTCCTGTGAAGAGTAATGTACACATACGTGGATATTGTATCTCGTTTGAATTGCGCAAAGATTAAAGTTTCGCGCGCGGTATTAATTAATTAGATAATTAATTAGAATATGAAATAGCCTGCAATAATCTTACCTGTTAGCGCCGGGATGGCTTATAGGAGAAGATAATGACGATGAGATTGACTTTTCGAAACTAACGTGTTAGAATGAATTAGCATCTCTGCGTGTTGAACCTCGTAACACTGATTTCCCATTCCGATAGCCATGATTTTTGAATAAATTTGTTTCGAGCAACGAGATAAGCCGAGTCAATTATAGAAAGATTTTCCAAGCCGATAGAAAGGCCGTCACAATTGATTCGAAATTGCAGTCGATCCTGATACATTATTACCACGTACTGTATCATCCCATAAATAATACAATTTTCCTCGTAAATAGAGCACGTCGCGATAAAAGATTTATACAAAGGGTATAAAAAGAAACCGAGAGAAGATAAAGCGCCAATTAATTACCGATTTGTTAATTCCGTTATCAAAAAATCTACATTACTTAGAGGAACAATTAAATTAAATTTACAGTCTTCTAGTTCCATAAATCAGTTCCATAAATAGAAGCATTGCTTTCAGTCATTAATTTCTCGTTAACATGTACGCTTATGTACGATAATGCTCGTATACCATCGTTTCGAATCGACAAAGACATTTGAATATTTGCAACAATTATTTTAATCAATTTGCAGTGATCAGGAGTTATGAGAAATTTATCAATTTCTCCATAACACCTGAAAATTATTACTTCCATTCGATGGAATAATTAATTCACAAATTTACACTCGTACGTTACAATCATTGATTCGTTTATTTACAAATTCACACGTGTGTTCCAATAACGCTACTATTACGACCGAAAAAGGATTTATGATTATACTGTAATTAATTGATTTATTTTAACGACACTGGAGCACAACCATCTCGCGTGGACAAAGGAATTAAAAATCCTGAGAAACGAGCGTACGCGTTCCAATTTCCTCCTAAAATAATAACTCGCTCGTTTGAATTCTCCCCATTCCCAGACACCGAATTCCCATTGCTCGACGTGAAGAAGAGAAGAATGGTGAGCCCGATATTTCGAGAATCGGATCGATAAGAAGCTCGTCCCGTAGACAAGTTCGGTTACCGAGGTCAGAGATACCAGGTTAACGGAGGTCAGGATCCGTGTTCAGGTCGCGTCGAGGCCATAGAAAAGCGGATCGAGATCAAAGTAGATTGCGATCATTCGTCGCGAGCCTTGCTGGCGTACTTTGACTCGTTCTTCTTACGAACGTGGCTTAAACGGCCGGCTCAGCCGCAGCCTGTATCCACGCAGGTGTAGGCCTTATGACAATATTATGAGCGGCCGTGCAAGCCGCTTGTCGATCCTGTTTTGTAACCCCGCCGGTGCAGCTCTTCGAGTTTATACGTCGACTTTTCTTCCGATAGCAAGCGAGTCAGCTCGCGCTCGCGCAAGCTATGACACGAGCGTGCAGCAACTGCACGCTATTAACGACAGATTAACGGTGAAAAGCGTTCGATCGTATTTGGTCCGCTCGTCCTTTTGCATTTTAACTCCGACCAGCTGAATAATTTCCAGTCTCTTTTCCTTTTCCTCCCTTTTGCCTTTCGATTAGGTTCCATTGCCGAGAGAAATTTCCTCCTTGATCGACGGTTTGTCATTCTGGATTAATTGAGTCATTGAGTCCTTGCAGCTGAGAAATATCGACACAGTTGACAGGATCGTGGAATCTTTTTTAGAAGTTTCGAAAGTTAGATATTTTTGAGAGTTTGTGATTTTCAAGTAAATGAAAGTTAGATGTTTTTGAGAGTTTGTGATTTTGAAGTAAATGAAAGTTAGATATTTTTGAGAGTTTGTGATTTTTAAGTAAATGAAAGTTAGATATTTTTGAGAGTTTGTGATTTTCAAGTAAATGAAAGTTAGATATTTTTGAGAGTTTGTGATTTTGAAGTAAATGAAAGGAACGGATTATTGTGATTGGGAAATATTTTTGTAGTTGAGGATTGTGGTATTTTTTTAGATTTACAGTGCTTTGATTTTTTGAGATTGGGAATTATTGTTTTATTGTTGCTGTGAAGAATATAGAATTTTTTTGAATATTCAGTGGTTTCGGGGTGTTTGTTATTTAGTTAAAAATTTGTTATTCCAAGATAATTGAATGAAAATAATTATTACGATGGGGAAATGTAGTTGGACGATTTTTAAATTTCCTTCTTTCCATTTATCAAGTTTATCGTACAAGAAAATGAATATTCTTTAACAGAAAAATTTGTTAAAAATTCAATGTCTATTCCGTCGCGCGTATTCATCGAAATGGAATCGATTAGAGAGGGTTTTTGTTTAATTGCGTTACCGAACTGAGAAATTCCGTCGAAAACAAGTTTTCGTACGATTTCCTGCTGGATGATTCCTGCTCGAATAATTGAATTAAACTCTTTGCGAATCGCTCATAAATGGAGCTTCGAACTAAATCGATCGTTCATGCTGGTTAGCTGAGTCAAGTTATGACAGTTTTATGAATATATCGTCCGAGGTTGTCGATCCTGTTTCGAAATCTCGTCATCACCGCGCTCGCTACTTGTAATGTGCGTTTCGTATACACGCTTCGTGCTCTTCGTGCTAAATACAGAAGCATGTGTCAACAAGTTTTCATATACTTTGTACGCGAATATTTATTAATTAACGCGTTTTATTGAAAATTAAATGTTAACAGCGGTGATCGATGAATGGAATTGTGACATTTGACGGCTCAAATGGAAAAGAGTACTTAGGAAATCCTATTGCGAATTGTCCATTAGAAATGTACATCGTAATGGAAACTAATTCCTACTTCTATAGTAACATGATTTTCAAACGTTCTGAAAACATAAAGATTCAGAGAAGATACATACATTTATTATAAACTTTAAAATATTTACGTGCCATTTTTCCATTAATGATCACAATTCTTCCACTTCTGGTAATAGACGTAATGAATCGGTAATTTCGATTTTGATTAGGTTTCTTCGTCTTTTGTTACACCTATATTTCCAAATAAATATATTTTCAAATACTTGTACGAATAATCTTCGATTCTAAAAGTAAGAGTCGTTAATTCTTACTTTTCTCGTTACAGAAACTGAAGAAATAGGATAAAATTTTAAATATATCAATTTAAAAGAAACAAAAATTTTAAATCCGCCTCGTATATATGTTATACCTTATACCCAATTATGACTGAGATAAAATCGGTTTAATATCGATCATAAAATTTTAAAATTCATCCAAATCTTCATGGGTCGACTCGCGTTTTTCACGCTTGGTTCGTAAACCGTATCACGAGTCTCACACGATATTACGAGAGAAGGGATTAAACCTAGCAGATCCAAGTTTTACCCGGATAAAACGCACGGACGTATCTCCCTTGCAAACCTACAAGCATATCTTAAAGGTACCTTGCATGAAACTGCCTTTAACTCTGCTGTCACGAGCGATAATTATTATCATTCGATATTTAACCCTTTAACCTGCTATACATTCATGGTACTGGGAAATTTTCCACGAGAAGTGGTTGCACGTTTCGTGGCTGCTGTCAATAAGCGACGATACTATCCAGAGAACGTTTCATGGCAGCTGTCAACAGACAACGGTAGCACCGAAAGGTTTAATACTCGTTTTGTAAATCTAGTAATAGTCGCTGATTTTAACTTCGCGTTAACACTGGAACAGAAGTCATAAAAATCAAAATTAATTTATTCAAAGTCAGCTGTGTATTTGGAATAAGTGGAAAAGGAAAAGAAATTTGTAGTAAATTATTTTGACTAGTTCCATAATTGTAGCGGTACTAAGCAATTTTTTTATAAATTTAGTTAGACGTCTTCTTCTTTAATCTTACTTCAACTTGCTTTTAATTCATCGTATATCAGTTCCACATAACCTGTCAGAAACCCGGCAATTTCCACGTCGTTACACTCTGTTTGCAACAAAGTATAGCCTCGCAACCCACCTGTTCCCCATAGCTGAAGTAAACTTATAGCAACGATGGCGAACCCTTCTACGTTACGAGAAAAATCCACGAATCTTATTTATCGAGCTTCTAACTTACCAGCCGCTTCTTCGTACGATAGACGATCTAATCAGAGATGAAATTCGAGCCAATAAATTTCGTAAAATTCCACTCAACTTACTTTACATCGTATAAAAATTCGTAATAGTGTCTTTTTAATTAATAAATTACACGAATGAACAAACGTTAGAATAATATCGAATCTTGTTTCCCCATAGAAGCGATTTCCAGCTTGTAATCCTACATTCACGCTCCACTCTACCCGATCCTCTTTCGCTTCTTTCGAAATCTGGGAGATTTCCCGCAAGAAAGGCCAGCGGGGAACGTTCAGCGTACTATTCTCTACGTGTACCTGCGGATTGAACAAAATTGAATCAACGCTAAATCACGGTGCACGTGGTACACGACCGAGACTGCCCACGCTAGGCGTTCTATCTCTGGAGAACCAGAAACATAATTGCAGAAAAACAAAATTTTACTTCCACATATCGTATGGTGGAAAAAAGAGAGTATCGACTGAAACACGTGAGATTACATCATCTATAAATCATTCGCATACCATGGAAACCTTTCACGCACACGATGCCACCAGCGGGCCTCTATCGTTGCTCTAGGCCAGCTCGCGGTCTTACGGGGAGAGACTCAAAAAGCCACGCATCCCGCGGACACTTTACAAGTCCTTACATCGACCTAACGACTTTATCCGTCGATCGAATCTCTGCTTACGAAAAAGGTCGCGTGTACAAGCGAATCGCGGCTCTCTGTGCGCGCAGACTGCGTCCGAAGGCAAGACGCGAGGATCCTTTAGTTATGCACGATCGTGTCGTGGCAACAGCACGAATCGCTCGATCCTCGCCTTAATATCACTTCACGTAAGGCTGCACACCGCGCGCATACATTCCCACTCTATATATAGGCATACACACGGTGGGATGAACGCACCGCGAAGATGGATGGTGCAACACTTTCTAACGTGGCTCGATCGGAATATCGGATTCGACGTCCGATCCCGATCACGCGAACGCGACCTGGCAGATTCATCTCACGTTCCTTCCTTCTCTCTCTCCCTCTCCTGATCTCTCTCTCTCTCTGTCCTGTACTGGCTCCTCTTTGCGGTTTAACGACGAAAGTGCACGCACCGTGTCGTCGGTGCCACGCACGCCCATGCGCCTCGACCATGACACTCTTTTCATTTCGATCGCAACTCCGTCTCCGAGCAGCTCGCCGATGCCAGAGGATTTTCGATCAACCGATCCCGCGTTTCGGGCGTGGTGAAAGGAATCGACGGCTCGAGAACCTCCATTTCGACAGCCTCTGCTGCTCCATCATCCTCTTTACTCGGTTAATTAAGACGTTCTGCCAGCAGACTGTTTCCAGTAGTTCCGATCTTTCTGCAACGAATAAACTCGGACCTTTTCGAGTAAATCGGAGATGAAATATTGCTGGATGATCGGTAGACTGGGGATATATTAGATCGTCACATAAATTCCTGCTGGTTTTTACTTTTACCATTTAAAATTATACGTCGAATAAATCTTTAAATATTAAGAAAAAATTTAGTCGCCTTTTTGATCTACGACTTCTTTCTATTTCGTTGGCAAAAACGTTAATCGTCGATAGTTATACAGTTATATAGTTTATAAAATGCGACGATAAATGTAAATAACACCGCGGAACGAACTTATGGGACGACATAATAGCTTCCCTAGACTGGAACGTTAGATACTCACTGATGGAGCTGTATTTTTAACAGCGCGATGTTTGGATTTTGTATGGGAAAGTTGACAAGTATTATGGCGAAGTTGAGGAAACTTATCGAGTGACAGGTAGTAAGCAGATAAGATGAATTACTTGAAAATCTACCTCTTAATCTCACGAGGTATGATTGTCCGTAATTGTACTTCACGTGTAATTAATGAGAAAGATTCTTTCAGAATTCATTTTCTGACGAGTTTCACCATTGCTAAACTGTAGAAAGATGAGCCAATAAAATTATACTCGACACGTTTTAATGGACTACGTTTTGCATAATCAAAAGCTGCTTTTTTCTATATCTCTCTGTCTCTGTAACAATTTTTAAGAAGCTGCAGGATATACCGGATTCTGCGTGCACACTAATGTTAACGCGTGTTGATCAGCAATGTGGACATTTTTGTGAACAGCAAGACCAGGTTCGTTCGGAAAGCTAGTGTGTATATCAAAGGACCTGTTAGCGAACTGGGAACATACGTGATCGCGTTTGTAACACGATCCGATTGAATCCTATGATCGCTTCGATTTAAAGCGTCGGTTTCTATTAATCTGCGAACAGATCTACAACTGCTAGCAGGTTGCTCATAAGCCCTCGTGTAGACACGTTGCTCTTTCCGTTCGTAAACATCCCGCGAACAGTTTCAATCAAACCTTGATTCAAACCTATCGTGATCGTTTCTAATTTTTGATTAAAAATTCGGTTTTCAGCGTATCCACTTTGGTTACTTCTCTTTGCGATTCTTCGGTATTTCCTTTCGTAGTTGTAGGATTGAGGGGATCTCTCTTGGATAGGAGATGAACTTTTATTCCACATGTTCTGTTTCTAAAGCTGAAATTTTATTTTTATTTTCTTATTTTTGGATTCTGCTTTTCTTTATTTTTAATTTTTTTCTACATCGATTATTTGTAAGTGTCAAGTAGGAGAGATATGCGTTTGTTCTCAAGTTATTCCGAAATTTTTTCGTGGACGCAGCTCTTTTTATTGTCAAAGAGTTCACGAGGAGTTCTAATTACTGTGAAGTCACAAAAATACGATAATTTCTATCGACGAAGTCACAGATCTTCAAATGTTTGTAAGCTACGTATAATCTCTGATAAAGACACCCTATTTGTTCTATTCGCAAACTATTCGCAAACAGCTCTAACCACTATGAACTTAGCAAAGCTCAATATCATTCAATTCCCCGATCGTTTCACTTCGGAGTGTCAGTTTCTATCAAGCAGCTCACAGATCCGCAATTGTTTGCAAGCTATTCTTGATCCGTGATAAAGACGCTCGAGTTCTGTTCGCAAACTGTTCGCGGACAGATCTAATCGTTCTGAACCAGCAGAAAACGACCTAATTTAATTCCAAGATCGCTTCAATTCGAGGTGTCAGTTTCTATCGAGCAGATGACAGATCTCCAATTGTTTGCAAGCTAGCGCTGATCTCTGATAAAGACACTCTACTTGTCCTATTCGCAAACTGTTCACGGACAGATCTACCCACTCTGAACCTCGCAGAAAACGATGTAATTTAATTCCAAGCTCGTTCCGACTTTAAATCGTCGGTTTCCATTAATCGACCAACGGACGAGCGGCCGTTTGCAAGCTGCGATGCCGACACACGGCTCCTATCCGTCAGCGGGCATCTCTTGAACAATTCTAATTAACGCGAATCCAACGAAACGCAGCTTGGTCGAATCCCACGATCGCTTCGACTTAAGTCGGCAGTTTCTATTAATCAGCGGACAGATCTACAACTGTTTGCGAGCCGCTCATAAACTCTAATCCGGCCGCGGTGCTCTTTCCGATCGCAAACATCCCGCAATCATCTCACGGACACGTCCGACCGATACAGACCCACGATAACCAGCCCAGCCCCAATATAAGACTGTTCCCTCTAAGTCATCGATTTCACCCGGCATCCCCCTAGGCTGGAAATATCCAATTACCCGTAATACCGGATATCAAATCCGGCCAGCGTATCCCGAAAATACCGTGCATCCGGCACAGCCGCAAATCCATAGCTGAATTTAAATTCGCGTTTTAGATTTATTCCCGGGCCACGGAAAAGGCCGCAGCTGCGCTTAGACCGTCGGCGGATTTGAAACGAAGCCTCGTAGGTGTAGGATATACAAACGAACGAAAAGAGGGATGCCAGGGTGGCCGGTGGGGGTCGATAATTGTGACAGAAATTCAATCCTTTGGATGGTGAACCTAATGCCCGGTAGTGACCGCCAATTCAATCAAGTGCCGACCAATCGCGGCCCTCGATACGGGATTTTAGCCTCGGATCGCGGCTGGGGATTTTGACACGGTCCACCGGGGCCAAATAAAATACCCCGCGGGATCGCGCGCGAGTGTGTAAGCGTATGTACGTATATGCGACTCGAAACGAAAATAGGTATTAACTATTCAATGGCGCGGGCGTGATGAAGCGAGCTGTATTTGTGTGTAAACCGTTCGTCAGTTTTGATCGCGAGATATAGTATCGAAAGCAGATTTTCAGGCTGGCTGGAGAAGGGAAGTTGGCGAAAATCGGGGAAACCATTCCGCTTCACGGGATGCAGCGTTCGGATTGTTTTTCCCTTTTTTTTTTTTCTTATTTTGCACGTGTGCGAATATGGAGTGCGCGAGTTGCTTTGGTACGAATGTAGGTGTATTAATTTCACGGTTTCCTTTCGGTCTGAATTGAATTTGGGTATAGCAATTGTATATAAATAGTATTATAAATAGTATCGAAAGCAGATTTTCAGGCTGGCTGAAGAAGGGAAGTTGGCGAAAATCGGGAAAACCATTCCGCCTCGCGAAATATGGCGTTCCGATTGTTTTTCTCTTTCTTTTTTTTTTCTTATTTTGCACGTACGTGAATATGGAGTGCGGAGGTTGCTTTGGTACGAGTGCAGGTGTATTAATTTCACGGTTTTTTTTCGGTCTGAATTGAATTTAGCAATTTGGGTATACGTGTATATTAATTTGATGGGTTTTCGATTTGAATGAAATTTCGTTCCGGGAATTTCGATACGAATATATATTATTCTGATGGGTTTTTGGTTTGAATAAAATTTTGTGTAACGTGATAAAGTTGTAGTAAATTTTAGACAGATTATTTTCGTTATTGGTAAACTGATTTTATGTCAGTTATTATGTAGTTAATTTAAATAGAAATCCAGTGTTATCTTGAAGATAGGTCTGCAATGACTAAACAATTTGAAACAATCGAGGTAATCGTGTCATATGATTTATCCTCTATAAGAGTGATTAATAAGATTCTTTTTGAAGAGGTGTGAAGAGGTACTTTCTACTTATTAAGTATATTTATGAATAAACTCGTAAGTAAATTAAGGTAAATTTGTGACAGGGTGCTAACATCATCTGATTTGATTATTTTCACTATTGATAAGTTGATTTTGTATCAGTAACGTAATTAATTTAACAAAAATTAGGTGTTATCTTTAAGGTCTTGCCATTTGTTATAAAATAAATTTTTATTAAATCAGCAATAATTAATCAACTATAAATAATCTAAGTAATCGTGTAATATAATTTATCCTGCATAAAAAGAAGAAGAAGTATTTAGAGATACTTATATTTTTTTAATTAATTTTTGAATCGAATTCACCTATGGTAATAAATCAAATACAAAACTAAGGACAGTGATAATAAAATTGAATTAAATATCGTGCAATAAAATAATAACGATCAAAATGGCGTGTTCTAATCTCTTCGCCTGCAATATCCCGTGAGATTGCCGGTAAGGAAATCGGACTAAATGTGTAGCCTATAGGTAGGAATCAACATAAACAACACGGGTTAGCTCCTGGTTAATTTTCGTCGATGTCTTTCTGTCTCAGTTGCGTGTTATTCTCCGGCGTGTTCGGACGAAGTGGCTCGACGTGTGACGACGTTGCTGTTGACTATGGCACGCGCCAACGGAACTTAACTCGTAGGGTAAGGGATAACGCATCTTATTTTTTAATTTAATTTCGGGATGGATTGGCTAGATTATTTAATTCGAAAATTGTTTACGAATCACGCGATATAAGCTACACCGCTAGCACAATCTCTGTTATCCTAGGCATAAGTATCACATGTGAACTTACGTAAACACGGAGTGACATTTCTTTAAAACCGTTATAAGACGCTCAGATACTCGAATTCAACCTTGTATCTCACTGAAAGTTGAATCATTGATTCCTACGCGATTAGTATATTCATTATAACTTTCTAATAAAATATTTATGAGCCCACGCTTTTGCGACATTCAAGTCGTTTCAATTTTTCTAAATACTTCCAATTCATTAAGATATATTTGATATTTTGAATTTTAATTTGTAGGCCTGTCTACGAAATTATTTTATTTATATGTAAAGGCATATGAATATATAACTTCTGCTAATATAATTAGTTTATATATCAATATGTATTATAAACTAAATATATTTCTGTCATATTACTTTAATTATTATCATCCATATATAATATCTTTGGTTCTTACAATATACGAAAATAAAAGTAGTTTCCTAAAATCGGAGAATATTTTAATAAATCTACCAAATCCAAATACCCAATTTAACCAAAACGATACTAAACTAAAAGAAGCCTTAAAAATATACAATTAACAAATCCAAACCCAATCTAGACCTAACCAAAACAATCCTAAACTGAAAGAACTCTTAAATAAAACTATCAAATCGAAACTTAACCGAAACAACCCCAAATTTAAAGAACCAAATACCATTAAAACAAATTCGAAAACGTCACGTTGTCCCTCTCAAAAGTCAAAGAAGACTTTCAATCTAGCAGAAAAACGCGAATAAAATGGAAAAGATGAAATTCATGGGAAACATTTTTCACTGCGCACCCTCGCCTGGCCCACCCCAAGCGTCGAACTCTAATCAAACCTATAAATCAACTATCCGCGACGAGTGGAAACTCCTAGACACCTAGCTCACCTCGTCTCCGTGGTTTCTCGGAACACGACAAAGCGCGGCATTGCGAGTGCGATCACGAATCCGTGGTGAAACTAAATTTCCCGATTTTCCTTTGTATCGAGGGACCTCGAGCGAGGAGAAAGAGAAGGAGCGCGTGGCCCTCTCGGCCGCTGCGTAACTCGGCCCGCAACAAATTAACAACACGTGTTTCGCATTCGCATCCGCTCGCTGCGAACGCGACGCCTCGGACTTTATGGACTCGCGTCTCCGACGTAAAGTCAATCGAATCACCGCGTCCTCGCGAATCCCATTAGCCGCGGAACTGCTCTCGCGAAGAGGAAAGACGCCAGACGCGACGCGCTCCGACGCTTAAAGCTTTTTCACGCCACCACGCGTGTTCTGTAATCGTTCCTGATGGATTATCGGTATTACGGGTAGCTCGTAACGTATTATCGGGGTTGCAGAATCGTGGTGCACGATGAAGATGAAATGGCGTTGGCGATGTCGAGGTTTCTCTGCTGGTTTATCGGAGATCTCGTGAAATTGACGTTATTTTCGTGACTTAACTAGTAATTTTACAGTTTAATTTAGGAAATTGTGTGGTATTTAGAAGTTGGAGCTTGTATTTTTAATTTGTCGTCGATTAATTTTCGAATTTAATTTGTTATTAACGAATTGTGTGGTACTTAGAAGTTGCGGTTTATATTTATAATTTTTTGTCGATTAATTTTCGAATCTAACAGTGAATTGTGTGATATTTAGAAGTTAGAGTAGATATTTAGAATTTATTGTCGATTAATTTTCGAGTTTAATTTATTACCAGCAAATTGTGCGGTATTTAGAAGGTAAAGTTTATATTTATAATTTATTGTCGATTAATTTTCGAATTTACTTTATTATTCGCGAATTGCAGAAATTGCTTTATAACTTTCTCTTGCTTTATTACCGTTAAGTTATGTTTTATATTTCTTCGAATATCGTATTGGGTTAGCCTTTGACTGCAACGAATGCATATATGCGTGCAGTATGAGCCGTCGATGTGAACTATGAACGCAAATGTGCGTTCGATGATTGCTATTTTAAAATATTGTACAGATACTTCAAATAAATCGTTCTACTTGAACGGTATCAAAATATTCGATGATTCAGCGTAAACGAAAAATTAAAATATTCTATTTAATTAATTGAGTACCTCTTATTGATTTTCGCGTTGATGTTTTGAATATTCAAAAGAACTTCAGTTTTTCGCAAACTACTATTAGTCACACTAGAAGAATTTAATTGTTTTTCCTTCGTTATTTCGAAATATTTTACGCTGTTATTCTAGAATTCGTATTCCACTGATTTGATCTACTATTGTTATTTTTCTTATCAGATTAATTATCGTTGGAATTAACTGTACAATATTGGAGAGTTTGGATGACGATTCTCGCTAGACGGAGTATCGCAATTTTGATTTTCGGTATCCTTTGTTGGTCGACTGCCAGGCATTTTATTTCTATTTAGCTGGCTCGTGAAACATAGATATAAAGTATAGCATTCATACAACAATATCACGTGAATCACGATACACGTATGTATCGTCATATCAAGGAGCGTGACTACATAGGCCATGTACCCAAGTACCAGAATAGAGACGTTCTCTTGGTGTCTATTGTCTTTTACTAGTTGTCAACACGTACAGACTCATTTTCTATATTTGCACCCGAATTTAGGTTCGCATTTACCGTGTTAAATGAAATAAAAAGAAAATTAGCTAAAGTGATTTTAGTAATAAAGTCCTGCAAAGTATCGATATATTATGTTCCAATATATCATGTCATTTTCCTGTTTTTTCACTTTTTAAAATTTTTATTAAGTTGTTTTACATGATGAAACCTAAAAACCTCGATACTTCTATTATCTTTAACTCCGATTTTTATTTATTTATTTATTTATGTACAGAATTGGTATCCTTAGTATACAATCATAAACGACAGTTTATAATAATAAGCTTATAATATATCAAATCTACTTTTCCTATCTTTTTTTTTATAATTCTCGAGTTAGGTAGATTATGAAAAAAAATTACAGTTAATAGATAAAACGGTTCTACCAATTAGTCAAGTTATTCCAGTCTCTTCCGCGTCGCGAACGTAGAAATTGTGCAAGAAAGTGGTAACAGTGATGTAAAGTAAACTTCAAAAATCGCGACAAAGTGACTTCAGTGATGTTTCTCAAAGTTACACTTCCTCGAGAATAGAGAAAGCGTATAACGACGTTGCGATACGACAGTTTAGCGTTACGGTAAACGCGTGGTCTAACAGTTTCGAGGCGAAGGTGTGATGGCCGGAGACTGGTTTAAAGTTTGAAGTTGGATTACTGTAAACTAGGAAAATTGTCGTTGGGTTGAGGAACAGAGGCGTGATGCGCGTAGCAACGAGAAGTAATAGATAAATATTCTTTTCGTTCGTTTCTTTAATCGAGAAATAACAATTAACATCGGGATTGCAATAAGTAAAGATGACCAGTTTCAGACATTTTGCTCGTGCTTCTGCAGTTATTGAAGAGAAGCCAAAATTTCACAAATATTCATACCTTATTTTCGTCGTATATATAAATAACCTGCTATGTTTACAAATTTTCATATGACTCACTCGCAAACCGAAATAATTAATTCATCCCTTTGGATTTTCCAAATTTCCCGGTCAAAATATTCGATTTACTTTTAAAATTTATGAAAAATTTAGCTTAGCTTTAACTCTTCGTTCTCTATCGAGCTTTCGTTCGTTTTAGTACTTTCACGATTTTTGTTATGATAAACGTGTGAAAATTTGTGAAAAATTTAGCTTAGCTTTAACTCTTCGTTCTCTATCGAGCTTTCGTTCGTTTTAGTACTTTCACGATTTTTATTATGATAAACGTGTGAAAATTTGTGAAAAATTTAGCTTAGCTTTAACTCTTCGTTCTCTATCGAGCTTTCGTTCGTTTTAGTACTTTCACGATTTTTATTATGATAAACGTGTGAAAATTTGTGAAAAATTTAGCTTAGCTTTAACTCTTCGTTCTCTATCGAGCTTTCGTTCGTTTTAGTACTTTCACGATTTTTATTATGATAAACGTGTGAAAATTTGTGAAAAATTTAGCTTAGCTTTAACTCTTCGTTCTCTATCGAGCTTTCGTTCGTTTTAGTACTTTCACGAGTTTTATTATGGTAAAAGCGTGAATTTCCTTTTAAAGAAGAATCCATACGATTAGGAGGAAAGATGTGTTTCGATATTGAAAATTTAGGAGTCCAGTGGCGTATAAATAATTAAAAGAAAGTGCGAATTTCACTCTCGAGCCTAGGCACGCTTTCATCCGGCACTTTTAGGTGTTCGAACGACTGCACGAAACGCATTTCGTAACGTTCACCTCGGCGTAGACCTTGCAACGTGTCGCGAAAGGAATCCCTGACTAGTTGTACGCGAACAATTAAGGCACCTGCGCTAATTTCTCCATCGTGGGAGTCATTACGCGTTTGCTGTGCTTTCCTGGTAACACCCGGTTCACTTCTATGTGAACACTTTCTGAGTCATGCAACAGAACCATCGCGCGGTTCAATGGTCACCATGAATTGCTCAAGAAGAAAATAATTCCTCGTTAATTACTAAAACGACGTCTTTTTTGTGGAAACGTTATTTCGTTTTATTTAAGTATAAAGAAAATGAAACATAGAGAACTACTTATTAAAATGACAAGTATCGTTGAAGAGAATTTATTAAGTTGTTCGAAAAGTCGTTTCGTTTTTTTCTTTTTTTTTATACGCGTTAGTTGTTCAGTTGTCTGTGAAAAAATACAATTAGATCCTCTGTTGGGAAAAAAAGAAATAACTTTCCGAACGACCCAATAGATATGTTAGATTGGGGGAATAGAGACAGTGTATTAGATTTTGTAATTATTAAATTGCGGAGACAGCGAATTTATTGGCATTGTGTTGATTTCAATTAATTAACACGATATTAATTAAAATAGTAAATTGAAATAGAGAGAGAGAATTAATAATAGAGATTAATCTTGCCTGAAGAATACAAAAATTTCTAAAGTTTATAACGAGTTATAGACTGCTGTGACCTTAATTAGTGTAATATAGAATTCGCAGCTGACTTACATTTTTGCAGCGAGTGTATCATGTATCACAACCTTAAACTCCATTCCAACAGTGTCAGGTTGATAACCACGACCTTCTGCAATCACGTTAGTACCGGTGTTTATAAAAGTTGTCAAATCTGACGGAATTAAAATTTAATAATATCTAATTTATAAATAAGCAAATTAAAAAGGAAGCAGACTCTTTAATATTCAAAAATCCATTGTGCATCGCGAATATTATACTAATAGCGTTTTGAAAAATCTGAAAGAAATAAATTAATCAATTATCATACACCACCTTTCGTCGCATTATAGTAAATTAAAATCATTTCTACAAATCAACAGTTGAAAATTCTTAAATTCGCTCAAAAATATTTTCAATACGTCCGAGGGAAACACCGTCAACCTAGATCGGTCTTGGGCGAAAAATGAAAAGAAAAATAGCAGATTAAGAATCAAGTCGTTAAAATTACCATCGACCCCGTTCGAAGGCCCGTGTCCCTATAAATATCGCTTGGGCCACGAAGAAGCATAATCCCCGGGACGCGGGAGAAAAATGCAAAAGGCCGCGGACGTAACCGCGTGGTACACTTTCTCGCGAGCGATTTCACGTTCAAGGGCTGAACTCGTGGCCGGCAGCGTGTTCCGTATAAATCCTGCAACGCCCGGCGTCACGTAGGCGTCGATTTTTGCCAAGTGAGTTTGGCACGGTCGTCTGGTGACCCGGTTCGGAGAGGATGGTCCCGTGGACGCTTGCGACGCGGAGAAAGGCGCGTTCGCGCGATGGAAAAATGAATGAAGATGGAAAAATGAATAAAGATGGGAAAAAAAAAGAAACGGAAGGAAAAAAGGAGGAAGAGGCCAGGGACGCGGGTGGAATAAAGGAAAAGGGGGAACCGGTGAGAGTAGTAGGCGAGCGCGAGGAAAGAAAAGATTAGAAGGTTATTCGTGGTCGACCAGGGGCAAAGTTACGTAACGCCAGGATGTCCGTTCGTCTGCTTCATAAGGCATTCAGTGAGCAGCTACCGCTTCCACCTCGCCGGAACAGTTTTGAATCGCGCCTCGGAGCAACAGAGAAGAAGAGGGCTTTCCGGTTGACTCTCAGCCTGCTTTACGACACGTTACGTGTCGCGAGCAAACCGATCGGCCGCGTGTCCCGTCCGAGGGGAAAGGAGACAGACAGGCAGGAAAAATTTCATGGAATTAATTGGTCGAGCAGGAAGTTTCGCTTGGAATCCGATTTTTTATTCCATCTTCGGCTTCTTTCTCTTTCTTTTCTTTTCGGCTTGTTCCCCGGTAACTGATATACCCATATGTTTTATTTTAATCTTCTTTTTTATTTTTGGTTTTTGATTTTTATTGCACTATGCACGTTTGTTCGATTTATTTGTTTTTGAAGATCTGCTGTGATAATTGTTAGGTTGCAAGGAAAGTTTTTTATAATTTATTCTACTGTGTATTTTGGTTAGATTTTTTAGTTACTTCTTGAGATATGTGTAGTAGTTATTTAATATCACGAAAAGGTTTCATATGGTAGATGATTTTTTGAATGGTTTTTGCTTCTTAATTACTTGTTCTACTGTGCATTTTGGTTAGATTTTTTAGTTGTTTCTAGAGATGTGGTAACTATTTAATACCGCGAAAAAGTTTCATATGGTAGATGATTCTTGAATGGTTTTTGCTTCTTAATTACTTGATGTACTGTGTATTTTGGTTTCATTTCTTAGTTATTTCTATATGTGGTATAATAATTATTTGGTACCAGAAATGTTTTTCAAGCGGTAGATGATTTTTTGAATTATTTGTTGTATAGTGAATATTCGTCAGATTTCTTAAATTTATTTTTGACGTTGCAGTGTGATAATTATATGGATGATTTTTTAAATATTATATTTTGATTTATTTTGGAAAATGCAGTGTGTTAATTAATTAATATCGAAGAATGTCTTTTAAACGGCAGAAGATTATTTGAATGCTTTTTGTGTATTTAATTTTTCTTATATTGTGCACATCTGTTATATTTTTAGAAGTGCAATGTGATAATTATTTAGTGTATGCAAATGTTTCTAAAATAGTCCACAATTTTTAAAATATTTGCTTCCTAAATTTTTTGCATATTTTTGATTGCATAATTAATAAGATTAACGTGATACCCTGATTTATTGATTTTCGAATTTTGTATTGCACAGAAAATTTCTTTCTTTTGCAGTGGTTTTTCAGAAAATTGGTATAAATTCATATATACACTATTTTAATAATATAGATTCCATAATTTTTTATTCTTTTTACTAAATTAAAATCTGCGGTAGATAATTCTATAAATTCCGCAAGAACCGAAAAAATTGCTCATATTTATCGAATAAGGGAGAGTATACGAGTAAATAATCAAACTTTGCGCAATTTCCGAGGAAGCTTAATAAACGCGAAAGCAGAATCGATATCTCATAAGTTACGCGAAACTTGGGAACTCTACGAATATCCCTTAAATAGGAGATAAAAGTACTTTATACCTCGCTTAAAAGTTGGCGGCGCACTCTTTAACGAAATCGAGCAACATATCTTAGCGAAACGATCAAAGTTTAGCGCAACGAAATTGAACGAAGTTGAACGAACTTTTAAACGGTTCGAAAGAAACTCGCGGCGAAAATAGGACCTGGAATATGTTAATATCATCGATGAAGTTACGCAAATTCTGACGGTGTGTATAATGGAAAAAAAGTCACGCCGCAGACCTCGAATGACAGTTTCGCATATATCGCAGAAGTAGGGCGTCACATTTACTTCCGTAAAAGTAGCTTTTAACACACTCCTTTCTCGGTGTACACTCTCGTCGATAAGTCACTCGACACTTGTTAATTTTCAACGCAACGTTTATCAAAAAACTGCAGAATATATTCATAATTCCCTTCCAATTTTTAAAATTCGCGTCTCTTTTTTCTCTTTCTTGATTTATGATCTATATTAATTTCATTTGATAGGCAAAATATTAATTTCTAGGTATATTGGATATTTCAGTAACGATTTTTATAGCAACTTATGAGCATGAATGTGTATAGAACAAGAAATAAAAGTATTCGTACTTAATTAATTATCGACATTGAATAATTGTTATTCTTTTATAGAACAAATTTTGAAATCTCTATCAGCTTAATTGTGTATTATATTAATTATACTTTCCATCGGTATGAACTCTATTGCACAATGAGAATTCGATGCAACGAAAACAGGAATCAAGATGAAGGAAGTATTTATAGATAGTATTTAGAGACGTGTCATGTGTAGAAATCAAAACATTTACGAATCTGTCTTGACGCTCGTCTTGTTTGATATAATCAGCAAGAATTTTGAAACGTTGATTACAAAAGAACGATGATAATTAGCTAGTCGAAAAGAATAATTGCTTAGTTCGCTTTAGCTAGTATATCATTTCTTCAACGCACACTTCGTCGTAATTTTCCAATGACACAAATGCACGTGGATGAAAATAATTTTTAGAAAGACGGTAAAAAGTAAAAAGAAAAAACGTTCGTGAAGATACGGCGGAAATAAAGACCGTTCGTTATCTGTCGGCGCTAAGGAAACAATCGGTAGCAATTAGAAGTTGGAAGCGTACCAAAATGGCAGCGGCCCGGAAAGTGACATTTATTCTCCGCGGCGAGGATTTCCATGAAAACGAACATATCATTGCTGCATTCTCACGATCGCAATTTCTCTTTTTGCCGTAATCGCCATGCACCGGATACCAACTCGCGCCGGTAGCCTGGTCGCACTAGCTAACGGGAATCCCAGAAAACAATGCGAAACTCCGAGCACACGGCTCGTCCGGTATAGTAATTTCAGCGATTATTCTATTAACTTTACCTCGGTGTCAATGGTTCTTTTGTTAGCATCCTATCCTTTCACCACCCGATACGACCAGTTCTCAAGGATTTTACCGATCTTTGCTTTCGATCGCTGCTTACCTACCTGCCTTCGCGGAGCGTGATGGTGTGTATACAGGTAGAACACCCGATCCAGCCATTTAACTCTCGATTACCTGGATCCAGCCGGCCATTTAAATCTCCCTTAGCCATCCTATAAATCGATCCTACCTCTGAACTCGACCTTACTTAATAACAGTCACATCGTTCGCCTGACCCTATTCCCTTGGTACCGATAAACGCTCCCGAAATACCTGCGATTCGTAACAGAGCATTTCAGGTGAGCATCCAGGTACCGGTACACCTATTTGCTCTACTTTAGAGATCATCCACCGTAGAGATCGGGGTTATGTTAAAAAGAGATTAAGATATTAATCCTTTGCATTCAGCGATTTTTTCGTTACGAAAAAATACTAATTCGAATGCTTTCTGTCATAAAGTTGTTTTTAAAACTGTAAATAAGAAATCGTATAGAAATTAAAACGTAGAATTATTTTACTTCGACATTCCACGCAGCGTTGGGTAATTTGAAATTTGATATATTAATTAACATCGATCTTTAGAATTCGATTAAATGGTGATATTTAAAGCTCATGAGGCTCATTTATCGAGTGCAAAAGGTTAAATTGGCTGCTTTATATATAAATACTTTCTTCGTACTGTTTCTGACGTTATTGTAATATTTTCTTTCGGATTTTTCTGGTATTATCTTCTTGGTAGTCTACTTTGGACCTTCACGGTATTGTCTTTAGGATCTCTGTAATATTTCGTTTGGAATTTCCATAATATTCGGTTCATAGTATTCCGGTCTAAATTTTCGTGTCCTTTTCACAGTATTCGCAGTGAGGTTATTATAATAGTTTCTTTGGGACCTCCGTAGGAGTCTCTTTGTACCTACTTGGGATTTTCATTGTATTCCATTTAGGATCACCGTAGTATTTTCTTTACAATCTATATAATATTCGTGGTACTGTCTTTGAGACTTTCGTAATATTCTCTTTCAGGCGATTATAGTATCTTTCTTCGAGATTTCCATAATGTTTGCGAGCTTCGTGGTATTTTCTTCCCTCCGAGTATTCTCTTTAGTATCTCCATGGTATTCTCCATATCATTTTCTTTGGAATCTCCATAATATTCTTTCTCGGATTTTCACCGTATCCTCGTTCGAATCTTCAGGGTATTCTCGCGGTATTTTCTTTAGGATCTTCGTGGCATTCTCTTTGCGATATTTGTTGCATTCTCTTTGAGATCTCGCACACGTGTCCTAACGACTATTTCACTTTTCAAGACACTATCGTGTTCTTAATTCTATCTTCGACACTTCGCGTTTCCTTTTCTTAAAAAAATCACGAATGAATTTGAAGAGACACCGGACTGAACCCTTTGCAACGATTATGACTCGATAGAATAAAACTTTCTTTCTTCTTTTATCTATTTGAATTTAATTTAAAAATAAATTTATTAGTCGAAGTAAATTTCGAATGAAACTTAACACTANACGATATTAACAGATTTAATTAACTTATATTAAGTCTGTTAATACAGCGATTGTTTTTAAATTAAACGATCGTTTGTTTTTTAAAGAAAATATGTGGTTTTCTTTAAATGTGACTGGTGTTCGTAGAAATTGCTATACAAAAAACTCCCGTAAACCTAGTGTTAAAAGCTTCTGGTAGCAAAATTGAAATATAATTCGGTCCGCAAAGAATTGAAATACCCCAGAAACATACCCTAAATCGTAAAGAAGCTAGTGAAAATCTAGTTCATCCACGCAGTTTCACCGGATCTCGTTACAGATCCTTCGAACCACTGGTCATCGACACCACCTTTGACAATTTTTCCCGTTTCGTTTTGTAAGTCGTCTCGCATGATCGCCGAGTCAAACGAAGATCGCGCGATGGGATCTCGAGATATTCAAAATGGCTGGATAATTTCCGGGCAGACCTCGTATCGTGACAAACGGAAATACGGTGTTCCTCTGTTCGTTGAATGAGGGATACAATGAAACGTGGCTCGAGCAGTGGCGTAATGGACATTACCGTTATATCTCTTGAATCGAGCGAAAAACCGGCGTCGGGTACTTTATTGTGTCCATAAGGTCGCGCCTTTTTGCAAGCTCGCTCGGCTATCAGAGGTGGAAGGCCAGCGAACATTACGCGGTAATGGTACTTTCAAAAATGATATAATCATATAATTATACCTTGCACGAGATTCCGCGCGAATTGCTTGAAATTCGAAGGTTTCCGAGCCCCTGCGCGATCATCGTGCCTGGAGGGTGGTTAATCGAGCAACAGATTTTCCTCGGCAGCCGCTTTCGTTTCAGGCTGTCGTTAAACATCCAGGGGAATCCCTTTGCCGATTTGCCCGGGAACCCAGGTGTCTTTGATTCGCATTGTGCGAAAATCTCGTATACGAAACTGCCGTGTTTATGACAGGATTCCTGTTCTCTCTCCCTTCATCGTCGTAAAAGTATCCTGGAAGGATCGTACAGGTTAAGGTAACCTCTATAATACTTATCGAGAGTCCAAAAAAAATAGCGAGGTATCGAAAAGAAAAATTATCCACGGTAGTTTTGCATAGAAAGCGAAAGAAAACGATAGAAAATAAGGAATAAGACGTTTTTTCTGAGGTATCGTAAAAATATTTTCCTGTATTCTCTGAGATTTGCGTTTGTATTAATGAAACACACCGATAATGAGCAGTAACGATGGTAATAATAATTTGTTAACCGTTCTATCTTGTCATTTGCGTTTGCATTTCTAAACGAATCGTTGAAAGCGACGTCCTTGTTAACGTACAGGAATCTTTGCTCTATGAATCAGAGAGTCATGGACCGGTGCCATAATCTCCTGACGCTTTAACACGTTCGTGATTTCGAGGGTCATTTGTGCCCATCACTTGTCCATATATCACGGAATAACGAAAGATGCGTTTTCACTCGCGATGTGCTACGAACACGAAGGATTTTCTCAGCCTAAGATCGTCCGGAGTCTTGAAATTCTACCGAGCGAAATTTCACACGGTTTTCAGACGCGAGATACCGATTTGTAAAACACGAACGTGTTAATTGCGTGTATTACTTTTCCATTTAACCGTGTTTATTGTTTTATGTTACTTCGTACATGCACATTTCTTTCGCACGAGGTAACAAACACAGGTCCAATCTACCAAGACCTAGTGACTTTGTGGGCCAACGTACCGTATCACCTCGACCTCTTCCACATTGATGCAATACACAAAGAATCCATTACGTTAGGAAATAGTCGAGCGCAAATAGGTAGATCCGATTTTGTCAAGAACAAAGTCAAAATGGATTTTTATCCTGTATTCTTCGTTGTCTTGCCGTTACTTTCTAAATACATCATCTCCTTCGAGGATTTCGTGAACATAATTTTGATGTAATAGTTTACAAAGGACAAATAGTCAATTGCACGAAATGACAAAAATTGGGAGACAGGTATATTCGATTTTTCATTCTTCACTTTCGTTTGATCCTTACACCTGAAATCATCCTTTGTAATCGACTCGTGTTTAACCCACGTGCTTTCTAGTTATTCGTCGTGTTTTCTTTACGTGGCTCTACAAATACGAGTTTAACGAACTAGGACCTAGCTATTTCGTATACCAAGTTAGTATACCACTTTAACCTGTTCATTCTTGACATAATTCTTGAAGAACCCGTACCTGAAAAGAGATGATTCAACGATTTTCTCAGAAACGAATTTATATTCTCCATTATATGAAAAATCATTAGGCGTTGCCACCCCCTGTTTAGTCTACGTGCTTTCTATTTATTCGTCATATTTTCTTTACATACCTCTACAAATACGAGTTTAATGAACTAGGGCCTAGCTATTTTGTAGATCAACTTACTATACCAGTTTTACCTGTCTATTGTTAACATAATTTCCAAGGAATTCATACGTGAACATATAATCTAATGATTTCCTCAGAAACCAATTTTTATTCTTCATTTTCGACTCATTTTTATGTAAAAAATCATCCGTCATTGCTATCCTCTGTTTAATTCACGTGTTTTCTATTTAATCGTCATTTTTTCTTCATATAACTCTAGTTTAACGAATTAAGAATCTAATCCAAACCTGACCCATACCTGAAAAGGTAATCGAACGATTTTCCCAGAAACGAATTTTAATTCTCCATTTTCGATTCATTTTTACATCAAAAATCATCCGTCGTTACCACTCTCTGTTGAGTCCACGTGCTTTCTATTTAATCGTCATTCGTTATTTTTTCTTTACATAGCTCTAGTTTAACAAACTAGGGACCTGAGCCATGCCTGTAAAGATAACCGAACGATTTTCCCGGAAACGAATTTTAATTCTCTATTTTCGATTCATTTTTACATTAAAAATCATCCGTCACTGCCACCTTCTTTTTAGTCCACGTGTTTTCTATTTATTCGTTATTCGTCATCTTTCCTTTACATATCTCTAATTTATCGAACTAAGGATCTAGATAATCGAACAATTTTCGCAGAAACGAATTTGAATTCTCCATTTTCGATTCAGGAATCATCCGTCATTTCCACCCTCTGTTTATACCATACGTTGATCCTCGACCTCCCTAACCCAGGATCGACTTCGTCAATTGGAAATCCGTGGATAGTCACTGGCTACGTAGCATACGTTTGACGCGTGGAATATGGTGAGAAAATTGTAGATCGGAAAGAGACGGAAGCATTGTCTTCCGTTTCGCGTGGTATAGCACAGTGGTATTTGGGAAATTGAGCGAGAAATCGGTCGCAGCGGGTAAATCCTTTCTTTCTGGCACGATCTGGCCAGCCTCTGCAGACTTTCCAGTCGACCGAGCATCGATATAATTCGCCGTGTTTACATGCCTGACTTGGTCACTGTTCCAGCCAAGTCATCCGGGACACGTTCCCATCCTGCATTCGATACGAGGCGAATCAATTAGATGATCTTCAATTATAGGGGCGTGCACACGCTTGCACGTACACAGACGGGCTGATAGCTCGGCCATATGGGAGCAACGGTGGACGGAAAAGGCATTTCCAGACGGTACTCGTTTACTTCTATTACGTCTGCTGGGTAAACACGCCTTTTCGACGATGTATTCTCTCGGTATACGTAATTGTTATCATCGCAGGTGCAGCTTCTATTTAAAGATCGGCCTCGTTAATCGCCAAGTGTACTGGGTTAGATCAGAGATACTGGTTGGCTGGTCAGAGGCAGCTTTGATGAATTCTGTTTAGCCTCGTTCCGATCGTCTTTGCGTCGGTGTTCTGTCGCGACGACGGTTGATAACGATTCTTCTTTGAACCAGCTAGGCCACGTTTATTGGCGGAAAAGGTCGTGCTATTTCCATTAGCGGAATCGCAATTCTCGGAAACGGGTGACCGAATTTTGAATCTGGGCTCCGGGGTTGGGTCACTGATAAAAGTATCTCGGAGTATTTTTGGATTTATTTTCTCGGATTTTATTAAACGGGATGGAGACGGGTCGTTTAGATTGATTCTCGTAGGATATTTGCGACGAGATAAATTTGTCGTTTACATCTTTATTTGTTATTATATTTATCCACGCTGGAAGGAAGGTAATTATAGTCTAGTGATGGAAAAGCTAGCTATGTGACAGCTAAAAATACCCATAATTTTTGCGCTATTTATAACGCTATGAAAGAAAGGAGATATATTTTTGATAATACTCTT
>NIJG01000123.1:9386742-9404000 GCA_002201625.1 Euglossa dilemma | reverse complement strand
ATAGGTGTCGTCACCGTGGGCATCATGGCGGCCAATTTGTGCCCGTTTGACCCTTTAAACGATATCGCGAGGGAAGTTTCTCTTTTTCTTTTTATCCTCTTTTGGTATTATACGTTGTGGGTGTGGGTAGTATAGGTGTCGCAATAGTGAGGGTCGTGGTATACAATTTGTGATGGTTTTGGTCTTCTAAACGATATCGCGAGGGAAGTTTCTCTTTTTCTTTTTATCCTCTTTCGGTATTATACGTTGTGGGTGTGGGTAGCATAGGTGTCGCGATAGTGAGGGTCGTGGTATACAATTTGTGATGGATTTGGTCTTCTAAACGATATCGAAAGAGAAGTTTTACTTTTGTTTCTCGTTTCCTTTTTGTCTCTTTTTTTGGTGTTATGCGTCGTGGTTGTGGGTCGTATAGGTGTCGTCACCGTGGGCATCATGGCGGCCAATTTGTGCCCGTTTGACCCTTTAAACGATATCGCGAGGGAAGTTTCTCTTTTTCTTTTTATCCTCTTTTGGTATTATACGTTGTGGGTGTGGGTAGTATAGGTGTCGCAATAGTGAGGGTCGTGGTATTCAATTTGTGATGGATTTGGTCTTCTAAACGATATCGGAAGGGAAGTTTTACTTTTGTTTCTCGTTTCCTTTTTGTCTCTTTTTTTGGTGTTATGCGTCGTGGGTGTGGATTGTATAGGTGTCGCAATCGTGAAAGAGTCGTAACATTCAATATTAATCTTATAAACCAATTTGACCCAATATATGACGGATTTGATCTCTTAAACGATGTTGCGATAGAAGTTTCTGTTTCGTTTCTCTCATCATTTTTATCCTTTGTTTTTTTGGTATTATGTGTCGTTGTTGTAGGTGGCATAGGTGTCGTCACCGTGGGCATCATGGCGGCCAATTTGTGCCCGTTTGACCCTTTAAACGATATCGCGAGGGAAGTTTCTCTTTTCTTTTTTATCCTCTTTGGGTATTATGCGTCGTGGGTGTGGGTGGTATAGGTGTTGCGATAGTAAGGGTCGTGGCGTCCAATTTGTGATGGATTTGGTCTTCTAAGCAATATTGTGAGAGAAGTTTCTGTTTCGTTTCTTTCTTCCTTTTTGTCCTTTTTTGGTATTATGCGTCTTAGTTGTGGGTAGTATAGGTGTCGCAATCGTGAGAGAGTCATAACATCCAATATTAAACAGATTTAATCTTCTAAACCAATTTTTTCCAATTTGTGATGGATTTGGTCTTCTAAACAATATCACGATGGGAGGTTCTGTTTCTTTTCTCTTTTCCTTTTTGTCCTTTTTTTGGTATTATGCGTGGTTGTTGTAGGTAGCATAGGTGTCGCGATCGTGTGGGTCGTGGCGTCCAATTTGTGGCTGTTTGATTTTTTACACAATATCGCAAGGGAAGTTCCTGTTTCGTTTCTCCTCTCCTTTTTGCCCTTTTTGTCCCTTTTTGGTATTATGCGTCGTTGTCATGGATGGTATAGGTGTCGCGATCGTAAGGGTCGTCGCGTCCAATTTGCGACGGATTTGATCTCCTAAACGGTGTCCCAATTTGTGTCGGATTTGGTCTCCTAAACGATGTCACGAAAGAACTTCCTATTTTGTTTCTTTCTTTCTTTCTTTTCATCTTTTTTTGTTATTATATATCATTGTCGTAGATGGTATAGGTGTAGCGATTACGAGAGGGTTGACGTCCAATTTTTGATGAATATGATCTTCTAAACGATGTCGCAATTTGTGAAATGATTTAATTTTCTAAACGATGTCGCGAGGGAAGTTTCTGTTTTGTTTCTCTCTTTCTTTTTATCCCTTTTTTTATAGTATGCTTCGTATTCTTGAATGGTCATGTCCAAAGAATATCCCAATTTGTGATATGATTTAATTTTCTAAACGATGTCGCTAGGGAAGTTTCTGTTTCGTTTCTCTCTTCCTTTGTCTTCTCTTTTGATATTACGCTTTGTAGTCGTGATTTGTAATAGCATTATGCATCATGGTCGTGGGTGGTATAGGTGTCGCGATAATGAGAGTTATGGCGTCCAATTTATGTCAGATTTGATCCTCTAAACGATGTCGCGAAGGAAATTCCGGTTTTGTTCCTTGGTTTCTTTTTCATCTTACTTCGTGTTATAGTACAGGTGTCGCGTGTAGACGATTATGGCGTCTTTAAACGGTATCGCGAAAGAAGTTCCTGTTTCGTTTCTTTTTTCCTTCTTCTTTTTCGATATCACGTGTCGTGGTCGTGAGAGGTACAGGTGTCGCGACCATGACGTTCATGCCGTCCAATTTGTGACGGATTTGATCAATTATACGATGTCTCGAAGGATGTTCCTGTTTTGTTTCTTCGTCTTCTTGGTCTTTTTCGATGTTACAGAAATTGCTAAATAGATTAACTCTCTAAAATAAAAGATAGAAATTTACATGGAACATTAAGAGTTAAACAACTCTTTAGTTTTAAAATAAATGTTAGAAATTTACATGGAACATTAAGAGTTAAACAAGTCTTTAGTTCTAAAATAAAAGTTAGAAATTTACATTCAACATTACGAGTTAAACAACTCTTTAGTTCTAACATAAAGAGTTAAGAGTTTTGACGCTAAAATATAGAAAAGTTTCGAAACGTGAAGTTGGGATTCAGAATGGGAAAAGAAAAGCGTGGAAATTAGAGTTTAGAAACGTAATACGTTATATAGTTCAGTGTCGTTAATCCGTTTACTTCCACGGATGAAAGGTCTGACGATCAATGTCTGAGATCTGATGTTTGTCTGGAAACTTTGAACAAGATATCTCGGTTTCTAATCAGGACACGTACACGTGAGATAATCTCTGTCTGTTCAAAGAGTCGCACGAAGGACATCGTATCGCGAGTTATCTCGTTTACAGATTGCAAAAGGGTTAAGAATTTTGGAAAATAAAATATCGTAGCTTCTCGATAATTCGCAACAAAATTAATTAACTATACCAATTTAATTTAATTTATTTCTTCGTTATTTAATCATTTATTTAATTCCTTTCAATTTTAATATAATTTAATACCGCGAGCATGTAGCATTCGTTATAGTTTTATTGTGAAAGACAATATGAATTATTTCTTCCAGTGTATTAATAGTATATTTCTTCCCTCGTTCACACCCTCGTCTTAGTTTTTATTATCAGTCGTTTAGTCCGTACATGTTACTGTGTAACACTTCCGCTGATCATTCATAAAGAATTAATTCATTGATACTAAGCAAGACACTTTTTTATAGTGCAATAACCGAACCGATTACAAATACCGCGAGATAACGAAGTGCAACGACACAAGATGATTTCAGAATACGTCGTCGTTCGCCATATATCATATTAACCCGATACTTTTAAAAATATACAAACTCTAAACAAATTTCAACCAAGTCTATATAATCCACAATTTCCAGAATAAATTTGTTAAAATTTAATTGAATCTTTCATTACGAAAGTTCAATATTTCTATCTTTGGTCTCAATAATTATTCTTCGTCATCCATATCTCCGGAGTAAATTCGTTAAAATTTAATTTAATCTTTCATTTCGAAACTTTGATATTTCTATCTTTAGTTTAAATAACTTCTATCGATCTATCTTTCATCGTAATCCTATAAAAATGAAACCTGTAACGTCCACTGCGATGAAAAAGAAAATTCAGAATTGTCCCACTATCTCCAAATAAAATTTTGACGGGTGGTTCGAAGTGTTTCCCAAGTTTTTACCACTGAATCTTATAAAAATGAAACCTGCAACGTCCACTGCGATATTACGTTGAAAAAGAATTCCATAATTGTCCTAATATCTCAAAACAAAATTTTGACGAGTCGTTCGAAGTGTTTCCCAAGTTTTTACCTGTGAATCTTATAAAAATGAAACCTATAACGTCCACTGCGATATTTCGATGAAAAAGAAATTCAAAATTGTCCTAATATCTCGAAACAAAATTTTGACGGGTCGTTCGAAGTGTTTCCCAAGTTTTTACCTCTGAATCTTATAAAAATAAAACCTGCAACGTCCACTGCGATATTTCGTTGAAAAAGAAAATTCAGAATTGTCCCAATATCTCAAAACAAAATTTTGACGAGTCGTTCGAAGTGTTTCCCAAGTTTTTACCTCTGAATCTTATAAAAATAAAACCTGCAACGTCCACTGCGATATTTCGTTGAAAAAGAAAATTCAGAATTGTCCCAATATCTCAAAACAAAATTTTGACGAGTCGTTCGAAGTGTTTCCCAAGATATTACCACTGAATCTTATAAAAATGAAACCTGCAACGTCCACTGCGATATTACGTTGAAAAAGAATTTCATAATTGTCCTAATATCTCAAAACAAAATTTTAACGAGTCGTTCGAAGTGTTTCCCAAGATATTACCTCTGAATCTTATAAAAATGAAACCTGTAACGTCCACTGCGATATTTCGTTGAAAAAGAAATTCATAATTGTTCGAAGTGTTTCCCAAGTTTTTACCTGTGAATCTTATAAAAATAAAACCTGTAACATCCACTGCGATATTTCGATGAAAAAGAAATTCAAAATTGTCATAATATCTCGAAACAAAATTTTGATGTGTCGTTCGAAGTGTTTCCCAAGTTTCTACCTCTGCCATTGGTGATCTCTCGATATATCATCGACTGCGTTAAAACTCGACGAACTTCCATTACCCTGGTCCGCGAGTGAAAGGCGCAGCGTGTCAGAATTCAGCTGAAATTCCCTTGGTTTGCCAAAGTAATAGCCGGTTCTTAGCAGATACATACGTCAGTTTAACGCGACGAGCAATCTCTTCCAACAAAGAGGGAGATTCTGCCGTGATGCGCGGAATTCCCGAGTAGCGGCGCTGCTGATTTAGTTGATGGCGGTCGAAAGCTGGCGGCTTCTGGAGTTATTTCGGCTTATCTTGGCTCAACTTGTTATCGCGCGGCGTGCAAAACTATACGATTTATGGATTTCTTCGCGGCCGCGGCAGATGCTGCCGGCAACGCGATAAATTTCCGAAGAGTGAGAGAGAGAGGGAGGCGGAGGGTGAGTTGGTTCGCGTATTAGGAGAGATTTATGCGTGAAATTCACGAGGAACGACGCGTGAAACGCCTGGTCAGACGATTTCGGAAAATGGAACGTCTCGAAGCAACGCTCGATCGTGGTGTTACGATGTTATATACGGTGAAAGATGATCGAGGGGGAAGCGTGTTTAGGATGCAAAGCGAGGGTTAGGAATTTTGCAACCGAGCTCCTGCCTCGAATTCTCGCGTGCAAAATTATATTTTCTATTACGTTATATTAGGCTAAGTAATAGAATTTTAATTCAATTTAGTTGAGGAGTTAAATATATAAATAAGGAGGTAAATACCAATATTATGGTATTAGTAAATATAGATTTTAATATATATATATTAAAAGCAGACATGTGAGAGGATCTCATACAAATAGTCTTTATAATTATATATTTCTTTTAAATCTACGTGAATCATTTATCAAATTTGAAATAAATAATTATTATATTCTAAAAAATATATTATCCATTAATAACAAATATATCTACAGTGCTGTGGTAATTATGGGAGTAGTTTAAACGAAGGATTTCAAAGAAACGAGTCTATTTCTGTGAAAGTGCATTTGAATGAACTTTAGATCTCAAAAATCAGTGTGAGAGATTTTTAACATATGTTAATCTGTTTTTTTATTCTTCCATTACAACATTACTCACAATAAATACACGGAAAAATAAATTAATCTACTACATATTTAAATTAATTTAAAGCATATATTTGTTTAATTATAGTCAATTGCAGTATCTAGAAAAGAAGGATGATATCGTAGAAATTCATTGTGAAAAGTTGCGATTACTAGAGTAACAATCATATAATTAATTTGAAAATTTCTACAGCTTAGAAATTTCAAATTTTGTATTTCGGTATCGTATCTTCGTGAATTTCGTGCGATTAAAGAATTTTCGAATTTCAAGACATAGGAGGAAACGTAGACGGTGTTTAAACACGCAACGAAGGGAGAAGAAGGAGAAAAAGGAGGAAAAATTGGCACCATTTGTTTGCACGGGTATCGCAACGACGCGTCGCGACGTCTGGAAAAAAATCGTTAGCCTTGAAAAAGGAATTTATGAGGAACGTTAGGCGAGAGAGGTGTCTTCATAATTCACACGATACGTCAAATATATAGCGGGGATAAATTTTTTCTCCGCCGATCCCGATCACCTGTAAACGTCGAATTTCTATCTTTCCTCCTCAAGTCTGTAAATTCACGTCGCGCTAGATTTCTCTGCGAACCTCCATTCGTTGATTTATCGAGAAAGGAGCCAAAAGCACCGCCGATGAATTATTTTTCCCGATTTGTTACCCCGTTATGTTTTATCGAACTCTATAGCCATTGTTGCTCCATCACACTCGTCCTGTTTTTCATTGGGAAATAACAGCCGTCGTGTCAGTTATTGCGGTTACTTCAGACATTTTTGAAGTATTAGGATAATAAAATTTGCCATTTTCGTTCGTCCGCTAGAAACGCTATAAATATTTGGCGAAAAGTGGGACTTGGCGTTTCGCAATTCTAACGGCAGGCATCGAAGGACGTAACGACGTGAATATTAAAAAGTCGAAATGAAATTTCTAAATAACTTAAGTTTGATCGTGCTAATTCGTAGATGCTGCATAATTCTTTGAAACATCCATTTAACGAATTTTACAAATTACTTTTATAGTTTAGATTCTTATCTTTTTCCACGATTTTGAAGTAGTCTGAAACGGGAATTATTCCATGGAAAGTTCGCCTTAAGATTTTTATTGAAAAAAGATAACGAGGTAATGAATGAATAATTCATTAATAAATGTCGAATAAAATTAGAAAGCTAGGTAGGATGTATATACTGATATGTTAATTAGAATTTCCGATATTTATTATAGTGCATTCAAGGCGAAAGGAAATCTTTTTATTTTCACTTTCGTCGGCGACACTAATCATACGCGGCAAATAATTAATTATTCGCGCTATAAAATAAAGTATTCACCGTGCAATTGCTGTCTAGTGATCTCAATTTCTACTTTATTAATCATTTTTCGCGTAGCGTATTTGAAGACCGTTTACTCTATTTCATTAAACGCTTGATACAAATTTTTATTAAAATTTACAAACCGGACAAAATCGAACAAAAATTAATTTTGAAAAAGAAGATCAAGACAAAGGTAAAGAATATTCCCAGGCCTAAATATTTCCAATTATTTATTCTATAAAGAATAATAATAATAAAAAAAAATAACTGACAGGGTGTCAAAAGAGTTTAAACCCTTAGCACTCGGCGATTTTTTAGCTAGGGAAGAGTAGAAATTTACAGATTTTCTGCTATAAAACTAACATTATTTTTCTGAGTGGTAAATAAAGAATATAATAAATAACACATAAAACTATTTAATTTCGATATCTCGCATATTGTTATATTATCTTAAATTTGATATATTAATTAATATAATTCTTCAAAATTTTATGGCGTCCAAAAGTCGCCAGTCGAGGGTTAAAATAACGATATTTGATTTCCATAAAACCACAATGAATCAAATATTCATCGACCAAGTATGAACTACTCTTCCTACGTAATAATAATCATCGTTAAAGCAAAAAGTGTTCTATTCCCCCAATTCTCCTGTCTCACCGCTCTATTTTCAGTTCTAACACTGAAATAAAAAACCAAAAACTCGTTAAAGGACACTCGGTTCCATAACACAGTTCTAGCCACTTGTAAATCACGGGTAGTTACATAGTGTTAATTCCCTTAACGCGGTGCGTTCTATGGGCCCCAATGGTCCAGGACGGTTGTAGAGCAGACCCCATCGTAAACACAAACCGACTGGACCCTCTTCATCACCGCGTGCACCATGGAAAGGCAGATGCAAAAGACGGGGAAACGGTGGCGGGTAACGCGGCAGGCGCCTGTTGGCTCGCGCATTATTTCAGTAGCTGCAAGTTCGCGGTTGTTATTAACGGTCTCGTAAAAAGGCCGGCATGATTTATGGACGCGGCGGTCGGAAGCGTGTTTCGAGAGCGCGACGCCGACAGAGGGACCAGCGTCGCGCAGCGTTCCGCGGGAAAACAATGAACGCGCGGACGTAAGATTGGCGTCTCGAGAGGAAACGGGAGTCACGATCATGGCCGCCATGTTATCCGCCGGCCTGGCGATCTCGTAACAATTCGTTTTAATAGGCTTGGACGGTCCCGTTCGTTCCTCAAGGGCATTTATTAGATCCCTTAGCCCCGGCGCGCACGTGTTCCAGCCTCCTCGTGGATCTTTTTATCTTCTACGTTTTCATTAATCTCCGCGTCCGCCCGGGTACATGTATTTTTACGTCGTTCCCTCCTCGTTCCACGCGACCCGGGCTCAACGATCGAACGAATTTATGCGTCTGGCAATGATACTGTTGCCTCTTTGGGATTACATATGTGATCGAGTACTTTTCGCCAAGCGACGCTTGTTATAGCCGAGACGAATGCGGATCGTCGGAGTGGAACCGTCTCTTTAGTCTTCCCGAGACAGCTTCGCGTCTCGTTCCCGCGAATTTTGGGTTAATTGGACGGTTCCTCGGTTTCCTTGCGATTTTTTCGGAATTTTGAATGGAAAGAAACACGACCGTGTTTCTTATTCCGTTTGGAATTCTTTATTTCAATTTTTCTTTCGCCATATTCCTTCTATTAGGTTGTTCGAAAAGTCATTTCGTTTTTTCCTTTTGTTATTTTTTTATGCGGTTGAAGTGTGAAGCTAGCTGTGAAAATAAACAATTAGGTCCTTTGTTTTGGAAAAACGAAATGACTTCTCGAACGACTTAATACTTTAACCATTTTTTGAAAATTTGAACTACGTTGGTAGATAAAGAATATCGTGAAATAAATTTTTGGTTTTTCTTCGGTATATTAAGAATGATGGAAATTTTATCGTGATATAGAAAGTGTTGACGTTATCTCTTTAATCGCTTGGCTGATAATAATTATAGATGTGATTTGAGTAAAAAATTGGAGAAACAAATTTATCGCTTATTTTAAATAGTAAAACTATTATTGGAAAGTAGTAGAAGATTTAATAGTGTTAATTTATGTAAATGTATAATAATATGGTTTATGGATTGTATTTTTTCAATGACTTTCGAGTCCTACATCTTCATTAATGCTTCGCGCGAGATGATAAATAATCATCGTGGATTTAATTACCACGCCTATGGTGCCATCGAGTTGTTCGAAGTGGCTTAGATGAGAATGTTCTATGGGGCACCGTTGGAAAAGTACTGGCGCTTGTCCAGTGGGACCGAGTTAGGCGACTCTATTGGTGAAGTTAATTCTTGATAGAGTGAATTATGAATTATAGCTAACGAGTGCTATAACATTCTATAGAAGATTGACATCTACTTTTAAGAATTTCGAAAAAGATTAGAAATACAAATTTTATAGAATCTTAAATTCTTAATTCAGACAAAATTTGTCATTTCTAATAAAATTACGGTTTTAGAAAAATTGTAGATCTTTACAAATAAAAACTTTTATTCTTTCGTTAATATTTTGTTAATCAAAGTATATTAAAAATTTCAAGATTCCTTTCTTTTTATATTATTAACACGTTCGTTTAAAATTTCGGTTTTTAAAAAAATTCTAGATCATTACAATTACGAATTTTTATTTTATCATTAATATTTTGTTAATCAAAGTATATTAAATATTTCAAGATTCCTTTCTCTTTGTACTATTAACACGTTCGTTAATATCACCATCGTTCCACTTAATTTCTTGTTTTACATTCTTATTATTAGAAAGACAATAAAACTTTTAAATAATGCCGTGAAATTTCCACGAAGGGTATTGAAATAAAAGATCTAATAAACCGACCATGTTTTCACGAGCTACGCTTTCTCGGGTGGCAGCGAAATGGTCAAGATGGTATAAATAATTCGCGTCATAAAATATTAATAGTGCCATGAATTGCTCGGCCTATACTTAGCCTTAAGTTATTGAAATTATTCAAGGTGGAAAAACACAGATGAGCACCGATATTGCGTTTATAAGGTGACTGTCAGACGGATGGCAGCGAGCACGAAAAAGTAACAGTCTTTTCGAGATCGTAAATAGAACAAGGAAATTAATTGTCTAGCCGGTCGGTAATTACGCGCGAAACAAAGTTACCCGCACGGTATAATTACACGGTATTAAAACAAAAGATGCTTATCAATTAATCAAACAGTCGATCGTTCGCTCCTCGTAAATTTATGCGATTCTCGTTTTTCCTTTTTCGAGCTCGTTAGCTATGAAACCTTCGGTGATGCAACCGCGCGATTGATATCGCAGCATTTTGATAAAGTTATCAAAGCGGAGGGTAACTCGACGTAAGATAATAATAATCGGCATTAGCATAAACGGGCGATGAAGATGTTTCTTTCTCATAGCGTAATTAACGAGGGATCGTCGAGCACGACTTAACGGCAGAAATGGGAATATTTTTCTAACGAGCCGAGAAGGTGAATTCGACTTTGCATAGAATGCTCGACAATTTGCAATGGAAATAATTTATCCATTTGTCGATATGAAATTATATAGATTACGATGAAACTGTTTGTTTCTCTCGTAGCGTAATTGCTGCACAATTATCGAGAATGAACTTAATGGCAGAAATAGGAATATTTTCCCATTAGGAGTACATTGCAATTACCAATGCGAATAATCTAGCCATTTATCCACATAACATTACACGAACATCGCGATAAAAACGTTCGTTTTTTCGAAAAAAAAATTTAAGGCTATTATTAACGATTATTGCTTATCGTCAAAATTATTATTCTGCAATGAAATCTTCGGGAATATAGCTCGAATAGAAAAACCGATTAAATTTATCAACATTTCGTACCCAAAGAATGTCTTCTTGACATTCGATATTTTATCAATTTAATAAATGTAATTATAACGACAATAAAAACGCAGTTAAAACGAGATATGCTCGTTTTATAGAGGCAATATTTTTACCAAGCAAATAAAACAACGCAAATTTATCAAAATCGTTCTCCCGCCATTGTTCGTCGGAAAATTACATATCCGCGTGTAAGAACGCAAAACCTAAAATTACTTACAGTCGGGCGAAAAATATGCAAATTCGCAGTTGTTCCCTGGCCATTGTTCATCGCGAAAACACCTCTCTCTGCCAATTCCTCGCTTTCCGACATCGTGCACCTCGTCTCGTGCGCGTTTTCCACGAAGAGAAAAATTGAAAGAGGAGAAGGAAAAAGAGAAGAAAATACGAGAAAACAAAGTGCGAAGAGACGCGTTCCATTAAACCGGAACAAGAACAGAAAATTCCCAAGCCCTGTCCTCCAATTCCCTCGCTCGCTTCGGCACCTCTGCCCGTGTCCTGGTGTCTCGTAGCCATCAAAACACCATCAAACTCGGCAAACTGTGGCCGCCTGTGGGCCCGTTGCTCGCGGGCCAGGCTAAACTTTCACCGGGTTGGACGGAGCCGGGCTGCGTGAGGACAACGAGTTATCCCTTTACACGAAAAGGAACGCGAGAAGAGGAGCGACGGGTCCGAAACAGCCTGAAAAACACGCGACGGCGGGGTTTAAAGGGTTAAAAATACGCGTCGGCTCGTGATTCAGCTGAGACGCGGCACAATGGGCTCCCCGTCCCACGGGTCTTCGTTCCTCCTCGGTGGCTCGTGCGTCTCCTTTGTTTATTTTCGTGCACATGCACCTTGCTGACCCTGTTACCTTGACCGTGGTGCACCTGAATTCCCCTCGATGACTCCATTGGCGTAACCTGGCCCGATCGCCGGCTCCCTCTGCCCGAGGAAACTGGCTTTCCTCAGCGAGAACAAGAGGCCCCGGACAGGCGGACGCCATTATCCGCGACCTCAACTGGCACGCGAGTCCGACAATACGTTCCACCGAAGTTTCTCGCGGTGGATCTTTGTGATCTCGACCTGGCCAGGCCTCAAGGTGGACGCGGGATCGAGGAGAGAACGTTTACCCGGTAATCGGAGGGAACCGGACCCGGCTGACGCACGAGGCAACTTTCCTCGCGGATCTTTCGGCTCGTGAGAAAAATTGGTACAAATCACCGGTGTCAGGATAAACGCGCTCCCAAGGTATTATTGCGCTGATGGCTCGTTATCCGCCGCGCTGAAAGCTTACCTCTTCCACCGTTTTCCTTCTCCTTTTTGCCAAGCCTGATTGCTCCGCTACTCTCTCGTCGCCTTTCCTTTCGGAAGTCCCCCGGCGGCACAGGGTACTTAGCGACATTCGGGTTTATCGGGCTCTTTACACAGGATGGTCCGCGGATTTTTGCGAATTTTTGATGACGTATCGACGCAATGACGAACATCGACTACGGTGATAGTGGTCTTGTTGACATTATTCGAGAGTTTAAGACGATACGTTTAAACGATGGATAGAGTTATGAGATAAACGATGAGATCTCGAAAAGTTTGCTAGCAAATGGATAATAGTGTAAATTTTATGACATTTGGTGGATGAGAAGTGTATGTTAATTTTAGAGAATTGTATGGTTCTGACGAAAGACGATGAATTTTAATAAAATTAGGCGGTAGAAGTATAATAACGAACGTGGTAGAATTGACATAAATTTTACCTACGTCAAATTTAGGTTGATAAATTTTTACATATTCTGTTAATTTCTAATTTTTATATTTCAAGCTACCTTTGCTCTTAACAATTGAACGAAAGAAACACTAACCTAGGGTAATAGTAACTATATAAATAACGCTGTGAAAATTCGCATCGAAAATTTAAATAGCCAATTTTCACTTGCACCAAGTATACATAAATAAATTTTTACTTACTTTATCAATTTTGAATTTTTACACGTTCGATCGAGGAGAAATCAATCCGGTTTAAAAACATTATTAACATTTTCTATTTCCAAGTTACCTGTGCTGTTGTCAATTAAACGAAAGAGAGAATAGCTTATGGTAATAATAATAACTGTATAAATAACGTTATAATTCATCAAAGCGATAAACAAACGACACGACAACGTGATAGAATCGATATAAATTCGTGTCTCAAATTTGAATCCCCAATTTTCACTTCCGTCAATTTTAATTAATAATTCTTTACGTATTCTATCAATTTCGAATTTTTATAAATTCGATCGAGGAATGAACCCGGTTTAGAAACATTAACACTAGGTTTACGAGTTTTTTTTTTGTATACCTATTTCTACGAACACCCGTCAGATTTAGGCTAAAAAGAAAAACAGATATTTTCTTTAAAAAACAGACGATGGGTTTAATTTGAGAACAATCGCAATATTAACAGACTTAATATAAGTTAATTAAATCTGTTAAAATCGTATAATTGAAGCCACCCATCCGTCAAATTGACGGATCTCGTAAATCTAACTTTAATAACATTTTCAACTTTCATTCGCTGTTTTCGATCGTGCAAAAAGGAGACTAACTTACGGTAATAGTAACCGTATGAATAACGCTATAATCGATCGAGTAAACAAACGACTCAGCCACGAGGTAACGAAAGCTGCGACGACCGGGAACTACGTCTCTCGTGGTAACATCATCGCGATGGCCGTATTATAAAAATAGTAACAGTCGATGCTCGTCGAGTCAACGTCGAAGATTAAAGTGGCCATGATGCGATAAAGCGTGGTCACATGCAAGATCATTAACGACAAAGTCATCAGCGGCTATCCGCGATATTTATGGCTTTTTAAACGTTAGACAAACGCCGCTCGCCGGGGAACAGCGGCCATAAACTCGGATATTTTAGCTGCGCGGGATTTGAACGGGCGCCATTTGATCGGGCGATTCGTTACGGTGAAATTTATCGTTCACTCCTGGCGAAATTCGTCGAGTTTAACGACGCCGATTCCTCCTCCGCGACACCGCCGATATTTTTATTCCCGACGTTTCCCTTTCCCTCGTCCGAGAGAAAACGGACCAGGAGAAAATTCGACGGACAGAAGATGCGACGTTTCGAAATCTGTCGAGGAACAAAGGATCCGTTCGACTACTCTCCGTTTCGATATCGCGGAGATCGTGAAAATCGACGATTAACAAGTGTCCGATATATATATACAACGCGGGTTTATATTCCTTTTCTAAACGATCACTTCGCAAGTTAGGCTAAATAAACGGTGAAATATGAATCGTAAATTTGACCGGTCAAACAAACGTTCGGGGGTAAAATGTTCTACGGAATATTCCGACGTTCAGCTGATATTTCTAACGATATATACCAGAGAATGAAATTATCGAAATTTATATTCCAATATTTTAGGTGAAATTCCATCTCTAAATGAAAGAGAACGAAGATCCATTTATCGATCATGGTTTCCTCTCAACGATATGTCGGGAATAAAAATACATTAAAACGTTTCCCGATAACAAAGGAAATTTCTTAGGTACAAATAACCAATTCTGGTATAATTTATGGAAAAATCTTGACACGTATTTTTTTCAGCTCATTTCTGGGAGATGAGAAATATATATTAATTAGATCTTAATTTTATATTTATTGAATAAATTAATGTCGTGAGAAATTATTTCACTGGTTAAATTCGTTATAGAGAAATAAATTTTATATCCAATGATCTGAAAGATATAAAAAAATATATGTTTATCGTCCCTAATTGTAACAACTATAATTTCATCCCTTATATCAGTGTTTTTCAACCATATTGAAGTAACGAACACTTAAAAACTAGTTAATTCTTTACGACTACATTGTAATTATTAGAACAAAATTTGTATTTACTCGAAATGGTGACAATTTTAATTATGTAACGATATATTTAATTAATACGGATTTCCACCGATTTTTTCGTTATAGCAATTAACTAGTACACTGATCATATTTCTCACAATGACAAGTATTTCTTTTACGAGTAAAATTTTAATGAAACTCTCGCTTCACTTTGGTGCTATGAACAATAAATTTTTTAAACAATAAATTTATCGAATTTTTCGGAGAAAGGGATACCGAAGTAATCTCCAATTTCGCGGGAATTTCATAAAAATCTGTTATTAACGCTCGGAGAAGCACCGTTGCGAGAATGTTTGAAGGAAGACACGAGTGGAGTGTATAATATTCAGCAAAATATTCCCGGCATTTCTTTTGAAAAGGGGTGTGAAAGAGGAGTAGACGCGGAGGAAAATAGATCAAGCATTTCCTCTTCGATGCTCGGCGAGTATCTTCCGTCGTGTAAGAGTCTTATATCGGAAATTCAGCATCTTTCCGATAGAAGAGATACGGTGAAAGAGCTCGAGTGTCATTCTTTTGCCGACTTCCTCTTTTCTTTGAAATATCTCTCGACATCGCTCGATTCGGCACGTTTCTCCGCATCGTGTAAACTTGTTTCGCTCTTCTACGCTTCCAGAATTTTTCCCTCCACTCTTCACACTCTCTCTCTCTATATATCTCTCGGACACTTCGCAAAGTTCATTACACTTCTTAGTTTTCAGACGTTTTACTCGTTCCCTGCTTCCTCCAATTCCTCGGATGTTCGATAATTACATAATAATTATTTATCCGACAATTCATTGATTTCTTAATAATTTCCTTTTATACTCGACGTTGGAATAATCCATAACAATAAAATAACCAGGAAGAAATTTGAAACGTTCGTTTTTTATAGAATTCTCAGACACGAAGCTATTTATTATCTCAAAGTAGGAATAAAAGCTCTTTAAAAGCATTTTAGTTCTTCTAAAAGGTTCGATCTTTGTCTATTTCTTATTTCACTAAAAATTTTCGAATTTTTTGAATAATTTATAACGTTTTGAGAATATTTCTTTTCTTTTTCGGTAATTTGTAACAGTTTAATAATCGGGAATACGCGAGTAATTAATAAATATCGTGAAAACGTGATACACATCTATATAGTGATTTATTGAAAGTAAATTTGATTTCGAAATTTTTCACTCGAACTGCGGAAAGACAATTTGCACCATGTGATTCCCCTTTCCTATCAAATCGCTCTTGCACAAACAACAAACAAACGACCGAACATATTCCCTCGCGAGATATTTCAACATTGCGAATTAAAGGCAGCACTCTGTATACATATACAATGACTCATATATTTGCTCCTATATTTTTAGATGCTAAGAATTATTACAATACTCCATGCGTTTTGAAACTCGAAGAACAAACTCCTACAGTGACGCGACTTGAACAAATTTTTCCCTCGATTTTTCATAACGCCATTGTATGTATATACTTAGCAATATCCAAGATTAAATATCTGATTATACTTTTTAAGTAACATTTCAGGAATGAGCTTGTGAGCTTTGTGAGTCATTGTATATTTCGAAAGAAAATACGAATCGGGTAAAAAAAGGATGTTTATCGATAACTTCTTACACGTAGTTTTTTTTCTAATAATAATCCGAATATTATTGACATACTCGGATTATTATTTTCGTAACGATATTATGGAAAATATACGTAATAATATTTACCGTGGAGAATATTCGTCGAAAACAATCAAAGGTTTTTCTTTTTTTTTTTACGAAATAATCGAAGAAAGAAGAGAATGAGAAGCGAGGAAAGTTTCTTTCGTTTTTCGAATTAAAGTCGTATCATGACTGGTGTAATTGATCGGTTAATTACGCGTAAACATGAATGACAATGTAACAGTTACAAAGCTAGCAGGCATATGTGCGATTTGTATCTCGTGCTGGGCCGGAAGTGGGTCATATCGCCGACACGATTACACGAGTTCGTACTTTTATAACACAGTGATTGTGTTTCATTACGGGAAAACAGGCACGAGAGAAACGTTTATTACGCTGACAATAAAATTTGTGACTAAACGATTACATAAAGCAAATTAATTGCAAAGATCAACGAGGCCGGAGAGCTGAAGGTAACGCATAATGAATTTAAATAGATAAATATAACTTCGGAAGCTTTTTCGATAAGATTTTTTCAAAAGGATAGAAGAATAGTAATTTGAACACTTTTTGCTAAAATATCGGCAGTGTTTTTAAAACGGTAAATAAGAAATCGCGTATAAATCAAGACGTAGAATTATTTTACTTCGACATTTAATTTTAGATTTAATTAACATCGATATTTAGAATCTGATTAATTGACAGAGTGCAAAGGGTTAATTCTTAATTCTTAATTCTTAATTCTTAATTCTTAATCCTTAATTCTTTTTAATCATCAGATGTATCGATTACCCTACGAAATTCAATAATATTAAATTATATTTTAACTATAAAATAATTATTCACCAGAAATAGTAATTTTTT
>NIJG01000123.1:9341158-9361057 GCA_002201625.1 Euglossa dilemma | reverse complement strand
TCTGTTAAGTTTATATTCTAGTTTCTTCGAGATTTTGGATGAAATTGATATTGTTTACAGTTAGAAATAGCGGATTTTTGTTACGTAGATCTCTGGCTGAAAATTAAGCAAGTGCAACGAAAATACAATGGATCGACGCGCAATAGGAATCATTTATAAATTTGGAGTTCTTCGAATCACCTGTCTGAGGACTGCAGGCAGTCCCAAATACGCACAAGATGGGTTTAAGAATACTTTTCAAAACTTTTCTTTCCTGGAATTACGCGTAAATTGCGAATAAGCGCGCAAGAATGTGCAATCGAAACAAAACTGTACAACGTAACGTTGTCAGACCGATGAATCACGATCCATTCGATCGTGTAAATCACGATTGGAAATCACTCTCACTTCGATTTTTTTTAAATTACAGATCACGTATTATCTCAAATAATTGTGGAATCTTAAATATTTCTTGTCTCTCGCATTTATATATTTTACAATCGAAATAAGTTTGCACAATTTAATCATACTGCCTTTTATAGGGTTTTACAATTTTACTAAATATCAATTAAAATTTTTGTATGTGGATTCTTCAAATATTTGGGATTCGAGATAAATTATATAAAAAGGTAATTTTTAGATTATGTGACATAATGACATATGCAACTTTATTGTAATGCAGGATTCATTTCAAATATATAACCGAATTATAATTTGGTAACTTGGTAAATAAAAGTAATTCTAATGAAATAAAATCAGAAATAATTGACTAATACAAACTAATATACATATATCATAAATTGACTATAAAAACATCTGATAACGACGGCAAAAAGGAATATTTTCATGTTAGATCTACCAAAAAAGACAAAACGATCTATTTCAAACTTTTTATTTTCACCGCATTAATACTAATTTTTATCCAAACAGAATTCTAATTGTTACCTATACTTTCTCAACATTTAAGTACAAGTTACACGTTACAATGTCACAGATTCACGTATTTCTACATTTCGCTATTATCGCTTCCATTCACCGATCCGTCGTACCGAAAATCCCTGATCACCCCTAAAGATCTTCCTCGGCGGACAAGTATGTAAATGTCTAGCTCGTAAATTGTAAGAGCGTTGATTCACAACGCCGTGTCTCTCCCTCGACGCCAGCCGGGATCGTTCCAAACTAATTTCCCCGAAATTCCGCGCAAATCCGTCGAATCTCGCGTATTTATACCCAAGTGCTTAGACGGTGTGTGACACGGTATGCCGAACGGCCGATTTTAACCGTGTTCGCATTACAGGAAACGCGCCAATTCCTGCCACTTGATCGTCCGTTTGAATCGAGCTTCGTCGAAACGCCGTTAATGACAGAGATACGAAAGGAAGACGCGACAGAACGGTGAAAGACGCGGATAAACAGAAGTCCAGTCGCGCAGACTCGTTAGTCATCCTCAGGGGCAGGTGTCTATGATTAAGGGTATATCTGGGACCGGAGGCTGGCGAACGGCCAAACCCTTAATTCTTACGACGAACCAGACGAACTTTCGGCCGGTGCCGATTATTACCACTTCTCTTTCTAACCTCCTTGGCCACTGGCCAAACATGTTGCAAACATGCTCCGGAATTCTCTCGGCGAACACCTTCGTCGATACGTGCGTGTCGTGACATGCAAAGATCCATCGATCACTGAACCAGGGAACGATTCTGCAGGTTTGGGAACAGGGTCTTTCCTTCGAGTGTTTTCGCGCAGAGTGGGAATATCGGGGCTGTCGAATCTAGTTCACGTTGAATGTCGCGTTGTCCTTTGGGAGATTCTGACATAAAGAGGTGACGATTGTTTACGGAAATTCAAAGTCCCTCGACGAATTCTGGAAGCTTGGGATGATATGATTTCTTGAGTCTTTTGATGCGAGAGTAGGGTTGGGTTAAGTTGCCGAATTTTATTTATTAAATAGCAGTTCGAGGATTTTTCGATACGTAGTCAACGATATTTTGTGAATAGTAAATATAACGTGGTGAGTAAATTGCTATGGGTTATTACAGGACATAGAATTATTTTGTCTCGGTTCTTCGCGCGATGGTGCGTCATTTTAAAATTAAATGGAGAGTTTTATTTATCGAGTAGCAGTTCGAGGATTTTAAGATTCCTAATCAACGATATTTTGTGAATAGCAAATAAAACGGCGTGAGTAAATTGTTATGGGTTATTACAGGAGGTAGAATTATTTTGTCTTGGTTCTTCGCGCGATGCTACGTCGTTTTAAATTTAAACGTAGGGTTTTATTTATCGAATAGCAGTTCGAGGATTTTTCGATACATAATCGACGATATTTTATTGAATAATGAATAAAATATCGTGATTAATTATTATGAGTTATTACAAGATGTAGAATTATTTTTCTAGGTTCTTTGCGCCATTTTAAATTTAAAAGGAAGACATATGAATCTATAAATGGTGGATATTTATTAACGAATTGGAAGTTTAAATAAGATAAGAATAACAGCCGTTGCCGGTCTGCTTTCTACATTTCCTGTACGAATTATCCAAAGGCAATAAAAGTCGAAGAAACACATACACCATTGTCGATAGATAACCCGTGCAAACAAATATCGTAGCACACTCTCGGGAATCCCCGAGAGACATTTACAAATCAACCGATACCATAACAGCGACGAACCCCATTGGCAACTATGTATCTACCGGTATATTTCCCACTTCTACGTCTATTTCCAGCCCCATGTAAATAATCAGACCGGTCGAAAAAGACGCAGACCATCGAAACAGGCAACAGGCCAATTAAACCTCTCTGCTAACAGAACCGTGATTAACGTCCGCCTTCTTCCCGGGGAAGAAGAAGGGAGGAAAGAGAAAGAAAACAAGAGGAGATCATACGCCTTCCGGTCGGAACTATCGGTATGACACGAACAGGCTCTCCGATCGCGGATCGAAGTCGACGGGGAAAATCGAACGATTTACCAGAGGCTCTATTTCCAGGCGGCTCATTACCGATTTACAAACACCGTCCACCGGCCAGCCGAGGTAAAAGCGAGGAAATAAAGCAGAGGCACGAAACGAACACGAGAAAACCGCGAACACCGCGCGGAAAGAGAGGAACATGGGAAAAGAGACAGAGAGGAGAGATAGAAAAGACAGACGCACACGCGTAGAACGGGAGAGGAGAACGACGAACACACGCATAGAACAGAGGGAGAAGAGAGAGAGATACGGTGATGGAGAGAAAATACACGTATATACGCGGAAAAGAAAAAGAGAGAAAGAGACATATATACACGGAAACACGCGTCACATTCTCAGAGAATGTGAGAGAGTCGTATACACACATGGAGGAGAATGAGAGAGAGACATACACATACAGAAGAGAACGAAAGAAAGACACACACGCACAGAAGAGAATGAGAGAGAGAGACACACATACATAGAAGAGAATGAGAGAGAGACACACACGTACCGAAGAGAACGAAAGAGAGACACACACGCACAGAAGGGAATAAGAGAGAGACACACACGCACAGGAGAGAATAAGAGAGAGACACATATATACAGAAGGGAACGAATGAGAGACATACACATACAGAAGGGAACGAAAGAGAGACATACACATACACAAAGAAACGAAACACAGAGACACACACGCACAGAAGAGAATAAGAGAGAGACACGCACGTATAGAAGAGAACGAAAAAGAGACACACATGCACAGAAGAGATGAGAGAAGGACACACACGCACAGAAGAAAACGAAAGAGAGAGACACACACATACAGAAGAGTATGAGAGAGAAACACACACGCACAGAAGAGAATGAGAGAGAAACACACACGCACAGAAGAGAATGAGAGAGAAACACACACGCACAGAAGAGAACGAAAGAGAGAAACACACACGGATAGAAGAGAACGAAAGAGAGAGACACACACGCACAGAAGTGAATGAGAGAGGGACACACACTCGCTCATAGAAGAGACAAAGAAAGAGAGGGACACACACGCAGAAGAGAACGAAAGAGAGAAACACACTCGCTCATAGAAGAGACAAAGAGAGAGAGAGAGACACACACGCGTACGCCAAAAGAGACGAAGAGAGAAAGAGATGGAGATCGCGAAGGATCAGCAGTGTGGACGAGACGCACACGCGTGCACGATCCTGAAGCATCGCGATACTAGCGGCGACCGGGGAAAAATAAAAAGAATAACAAGAAGAAGAAGAAGAAGAAGAAGCTGCCGCCTCCGGGAGAGGAGGCCTCGAGGTCGTGGCTGCGTAGTTCCTTTACGCTGGCTCCCACGAGCTCAGCCACCAACAGTCGCTTTCCAGATCAGATTCATTGACCCCGCTGAATCTCTCTCCCTCTCCCTTTCTCTTTCTCTCCCTCTCCCCCTTTCTCTCTCTCTCTCTCTCTCCTTCCCTCTTCCTTTCCTCGCGGTGCGTGTCTTTCCTCTCTGTACGTACGTATGTATGTACGCGCGAGAGTTGGCCGCTGGTGCTTTTTCTTCGCGACATCGACACACGAACGGAAGAAGAAGAGAGGAGAGGAGAGAACCAGGGCCCCGGTGGAAAAGAGAAAAAACCGCGCGCGCTATCGCCGACACGATTAATGCGATCTCGCGACCAGCCGTTCACCATTGCAAACGATTTCTTGCCGCGAGTTTGGATAATGGCCGGGGAGAACGCGCCGATTTCACGGCTACGAGGCGGTGATAAGCGCCCGGAGACGAATGGGGAGGTTTTCGGGCTTGGTGCCCGGGTCCTCGGATAAAGAGATCCGATTAGGCTCCGACGAGATTACGCCACAGTCCAACGGACCTCGGATTTTTCCTCGGGATCGGTGCTCGCTGTTTGGTGCTCGTTTAGATCCACGATTAGATAAGCACGCAGACGAGCGATTGTCGGGTAATCGGGGAGGATCTTCGTTGGATGTCTCGAACCGTGTTTAGATTTCACGTCGATGAAGAGATTGCGCGGTTTTCAGGTAGCTCGAATAAGAGTTTAACAGGTGTATCAATCGATGTTTCGAAATATGACGAGGAGAAAGCTCGCTTATCGAGAGATTTTGTTGGTTGCTTTGACTAATGATTTTAATGGTTAGGTGAATGGTCGAAAGAAGAGTGTAATTAAGCATTTCTTGGGTAAATTGATAGGTGTCTAGTGACTATTCAAGTGGCTAATGGTAGTTTTTTTAGGTATTTTTTAGATTTTAATTAGATATTAATTGATATGTGAAGGAAGAAGGAATGTATTTATCGAGCAGTTGAGGAGAGATTTTGTCGGATGTGCTAATTAGCATTTAATCGGTTAGATGATTTGATGCGAATGAAAAGAGAGTATTTAATAGCTAATCGAGGAGTAATTTCGTTGGATGTGTCGACAGATGTCGAAAGACTGTTTAGATATATAATTTGATATAAATGAGAGAAGAGTGTTGATATTTACAGGAAATTCGATACCATGAAAAGGAAATTTATTAATTTCATCGATAAATAAACACTTATTATTAGATACCAATGAGAAAAGACTCTAGTGCTTTCCTGTTGTATTTATTAGTATTAATGGATTAAAAAAGTATTATTTGCAATACAACTTAACTTAACAAAGGATCCACTTACTAAAAACTCGATGAAAAGCTTCTACTATGCGTATTAATTAAATTTCACTGAAATAATTTGCAACGAACGATATCCGTCGAAATATTTACTAAACAATTACTCTAACCTCACCCAAAACCGTTCACTATAGTTAAGAGAGATGAATCTGCCTGAAATCTAGACCTTGGACGCACATATTCGTTAATTAAATCAATTAAAGCATGGCTGGAAACCATTGGCGGACCGATACCGCAATCGCCCCGAAATAAGTATTAATCCCCGATTTCACGAGCCTCGGCGAGCATTTCTACCATATCGGTAATTCATTACGCAATTACTCCACTCGTTGAACTCTGAACTTAATTAATTTTAACGTATGTATTTACGAGGTACCGTGTATCGCGGCGCTTGAAAAAGTTGGCTGAAAAAAGCGAATGTATTAATAGTAATACCCGCGAGGCATGTTCCCGTGCGCGCGAGCGAGGCTGAAATTAATTGGGAAACGGGGAGGAGAGCAGAGAAGTAGTACAGGTTCGCCATAAAGCTCGTTTATCTCGAAGGGCGCTGCGAGGGTTCCGATGAGGCGCCCTAGCGGAGAAAATAAACGATCGAGCAAACAGGAAGCCAAGTGCATGGAAAAAAGTTGCGTGCCCTAGGCAGCGTGCCAATGCCTGTGAACAGGCAATCTACGAAGGTCTTCGAGACTATTGCTCACCCAAATTGTTTTCGGGGGGGTTGCGAATCTCGTTCTGGGAAATTATGAACGGCTCAGGAAGAAATTTCACTCTTATTTATGAAGCCGGTGAACTCGGGGGATTCCGTTTCCTTTTAAATGTCGAATCTTTTTTCTATTCTTTTCTTTTTTGTCTATGATATTGTGACAGCGTGGTAGTGGCAAGGTGTGAAAGATTTCATATGGTGGTAGACGATTAATCGTAAAATCGTGGTTTCGTATAGGTCACAACGAAATTTTGGGAATCTTCTGCGTGCTTTGATACAAATTGTTTTCGAGGGGGTTGCGAATCTCGTTCTGGGAAATTATGAATGGCTCAGGAAGAAATTTAACTCTTGTTTATGAAACCGGTGAACTCGGGGGTTTCCATTTCCTTCTAAATGTCGAATCTTTTTTCTATTTTTTTCTTTTTGTCTATGATATCGTGACAGCGTAGTAGTGGCAAGGTGTGAAAGATTTCATATGGTGGTAGACGATTAACACTAGATTTACGGACGTTTTTAAATACCTATATTTACTGAGACCCGTCAGATTTACGGGTAAAGAAAACTACGTACTTTCTTAAAAAATAAAACAATGAGTTTAATTTAAATACAATTACGATATTAGGAAACTTAATATTAGTTGATTAAATCTATTAATATTGTATAATTGGAGATACTCACCCGCCAAATTGACGGGTCCCGTAAACCTAGTGTTAATCGTGAAATCATGGTTTCGTATAGGTCACAACGAAATTTTGGGAATCTCCTGCGTGCTTTGATACAAATTGATTTCGAGGGGGTTGCGAATCTGGTTCTGGGAAATTATGAACGGCTCAGGAAGAAATTTCACTTTTGTTTATGGAGCCGGTGATCTCGGGGGTTTCCGTTTCCTTCTAAATGTCGAATCTCTTTTCTATTCTTTTCTTTTTTGTCTATGATATCGTGACAGCGTGGTAGTGGCAAGGTGTGAAAGATTTCATATGGTGGTAGACGATTAATCGTGAAATCGTGGTTTCGTATAGGTCACAACGAAATTTTGGGAATCTTCTGCGTGCTTTGATACAAATTGTTTTCGATATTTTTATTAAAGCGAGATATTTTTATATTTTCTTGAAAAATATGTTCCATTCGGTATTAGCTACTATTTTTTGCACGTTTGTTCTTTGGTACCCTATTCATTTTGTGTTTGCAAAAGGGAAGGAGATAATTCTCTGATGAATATTATCGATTGTTGTATTAAATTAAGTGATCGATTACTTCTGCTCTTAGGGAAAATTGTTGCATTTACTTAAACCTAACGAAAATCGTTCCTCGATCGGAACACTAGGTTCTAAGTAACACTTCGTAGTGTCTTTAATAGGATTTGATCAGTCGCAATGCTCGATTCTAGATCATCCACGATGCGATCGATTAAATCCTGTCACTGACACATTTCCCGCACGTGTGACGATTGCGCGATGAAACATGAAATTTATTGCCACGATTATAATATTGCGACACACCCATCGATCATAGTTTTGACGTATCTGCGAAACATGGGACAGTTTGTACTTCAGAGATTGCTGATTTTTCTAATCTCTGATAATGAACTACTTTTCTTCAAATCTTCTTCTTCATTTTATATAAACCATTCCATTCTTTCGATCCAAAAAAGTCGCGTTACTTACCACCCTCTAACTGTGTTTCCAAGTTCTCTCCTTCCATTTATTCAAATCATCATTCTATCTCGAATCATCGCTCAATCTCAAAAAGTCACTTCACTTTCCACCTCAAACCATTTTCTAACTCTTTTTCCAAGTTCTCTGCTCTTATTTATACAAATTATTCCATTTCTCTGGCTCGAATAGACGGTTTACACCAAACTACCCTGTAACACTGTCTTCGAGTCTTCTTTTATTTATACAAACCATCACTGTACCTCAAACCACCCCATAACTCAATCTTGAATCATCGTTTTATCCCAAAGTCATTTCATTTACTACCCCAAACTACTCTTTAACTCTGTCTTCAAGTTTCTCCCTCTCGATTACTAATACTAAACCTACCATGGTCTAAATCACCGTTTTTTAAACTTTTATTAAAAACAACGTTCAACGTTACCATCCTAATCATTCGTATTCGAGATTTTTCTTCTAATATACGTATAGTTATTCTCTCAATGTCTCCTGCTATTCTATTTTTTAAAGCTTCTTTTCTATTTACCAGTTATTTTGACTGTGGTAGGTTTAGTGTTAAAATAATTATTATACCAGTTTGACTCGAATCATCAATCCACCGGAAACTACCCCATAACTCTGTCTCCAAGCTCGTTCTACCTCGAATGATCGCTCCATCCCGAAGTTACTTCATCTACTACCCTAAACTACTCTATAACTCTGTCTCCAAGCTCACTTTTCTAATTTATCCAAACCACTTCATCGTTCTACCTCGAATAATTTCTACATTCCAAAATCACTTCACCTACCACCTCCAACCCTGTCTCAAAATCTCCTCCCATTCATAAAAGCAATTATATTCTACCACTCCGTCTGGAATCATCAGTCCACCCCGAACTACCCTATAAATCAATCTGCAAGTCCTCTGATCCATACAAACCGTTTCATCACTCCAAATGATCGTTCCTCCCGAAACCACCCCAATAACTCTGCCTCGAAATCCGCTGCTCTGATCATCTATACAAACCACTTCGTCACTCTCTCCCGAATCATCTCTCCACTCCAAAGTCTCTTCACGCACCACTCTGCCGGCCACTTACGAGATTACCAAGTCGTTCTCGCGGCGCAATAAAAACCCGCCATAGAAACGGCGCTTAATCGCGTTAAATACGAGTCTCGGCCGTTTAATGGGCCACCCAACCGTTCGATCGATGGTTGTCTAGAAAAAGCTATCAAACCATAAACCCACTCGAGGACCGATAAGCGTCCCACAGGGAGGTCAAGCGGCACCGAACACTCTTCCAAGCGGGGTCACCAGAGATCACGCACATGGCACACGGACTGCGTGCACACCGAGCCGTGGTACACGCACACGCGAACTGCACGGTGTCTTTGAAGTCGGTAAAAATGGAAAGGAGAGAGAGAGAAAAGGGAATCATGCCTGGAATATCTTCTGGAACTGGAACACGATCGGGGCGGCTGTCGATCGAGCAGAACCTGGTCGGCAGAGAAACCAAGAGTAGCTTGGTTTACTAATCAGCCGAGAAACGCCGCGATTACAATCCCGTGGAATGTGCTTAGAGCCGTCGTTTCGAAAGGCTTCTACTCTCACGTTCTACGGCCCGTGTGTATTCTGGCCGATCGGCTCTGTGTTAATGTTGCTCTCTGCACCGGCCACAGGAATTCGTCTATGAGATCGAGCGTTAACGCGGTGCGGACCAAACGTTTTATTACCGATCATATCCAGTAGCCGGCTAGCTTTAGGCCTGTTCCTGATTGATACTTGGAAAACCCGTGAGATCTTGTCAGCGGTCTCTAAAGGCGTGCTGCCAACCGCGTTCGCGTTTGTCGCGGGGTAACCCTCTGAAATGTAAATGTGATTGGCTCCCATTCTTTACGCCGATTGCAGGTTTAAGTAGTTACTCCTGCTGCGAGAGAATAGCGCTGTTGACGAGTGAAGCGTGAGGTTAACATTGAATTGATACCGTATGATTCTTCGATAGAGGATGAGATAGACGTTATGGATGAATTCGATTAATCATCTGTGATTAGAATTTTGAGCGTATTGAGTGAATTTATTTAAAAAAATATATAACGTTTCTGGCGTTAAATGGAAATTTGTGAGCTACTGGAATTTAGTATAGTTGATAAGAAGAAATGGTTTGATTTGGTATAATATTGGTCGAATTTCAAAATGTAGATATTAGGTCGTCCCATAAATTCGTGCCGGATTTTACTTTTACCATTTAAAATTATACGTCGACTAAACCTTTAAATATTAAAAAAAATTTAGTCGCCCTTTTGTTCTACGATTTCTTCCTATTTCATTGACGAAAACGTTAATCATCGATATTGTTTATAAAATGCGACGAAGGATGTAAATATCACCGCGGAACGAAATTATGGGACGACCTAATATTATAGTAACTTTCGAGGTATTATGGAAGATTATAGTCTTTGTCAATGGGGATGAAACTTGAAATCTCATCCTAGAGTGTGAAGCAAGTTCTAAGTTAATTAATTTTCTCTTCTATTTCCTTATAAAAGAAAATAATTAATATATCATACGTCATAAATAATATTAGCATACGAATAATTGAAAAAGTTTGATTTTCGGAATTAATTTAATTTGAATCTTCGTGGCATAAATTTCGGTGGATTTTTACAAAGTGTAGATTTAATATCATGCAAATTGAAATTCAGAGAAGTGTAAAGAGCCTTTGACTCATCGGTGAGTCAACTAGAAGTAGTATACAAGTCAAAATTGAGCCCACCTAGCTATCAAATTATTTCCGCTATGATCGTCTCTATGAAAAGAAAAGGAGGAAACGCTATACACGTTAAACTATTTTATGCCTCATGGTATTTCCGTGTGTTTTATAGAAGGTGTCCCATGTAACTGGGACAAGGTATATCTTTAACCCTAGGAATACTGAATCATCACGCGGAAGATGGAGGTTCCTCGAACCCACATTTCTTCTTACATCTCTAACCCCGAATAAAATTTCTTTCAACAGAACTATACCTTATTTTAGTACTTCATATCCCACGAGAAAGCTAATCTACGTCTCTCCCTCGAATTTCTCAAGATATACCTCAAAATTATCAATTATCATTACATGCAGTTTCATCAGATACTGATATTCAAACCTAACAAATAAACGAACGTCCATTTAACCCATTGACTACTAGAAAAATTTAAAGAGTGTTGTTATGGAAGCCAAGATTGTATTTTAAAGAAAACACAAAATTTATTATCTTACATTATATTGCATCCTTTCTAATAATTCGTAACTAAACCAGCAATAAAGAAATTCCGTGATCAATTTAAACTTGTAGCGCAAACTACGAGATATCTCATAGTCACTGGGTTAATATCTATGATAAAATCCATCTAACCTAAAGATAACATATCCTAAAAGTAACCCAAAGTTAAAAACTCTAATTTTTAATTCACCAGTATAAATTATTGCGAAAAAGTGCCACTAAGTGAAACAGGTTCTCGGTAAGGATCGATTAATAAACAGGAGAAACGTAAAATATGGAAGCAGGAGTAGTGCGAAAAGGATTGTCGGGTGGAATGAAAATGCCAGGGAAACTGATCGCGCGAGTGGCACGATAGTGGGACTGAAATTGAAATAGGTGATAAAGGGAAATGGCCGGCGTGGTAGCGGTAACAGGTGCCTCACCCTGCGTTCGAGCATGCACGATTCTCGACCTCCTTGGAGCAGAGAATGTCCGATATATTCCTTGGAATTGTTTCGAAACCGATCGCATTATCTTAAGGAATTCCATGTAAATCACGAAGATTGATATTAGTCGTAATTGGATTAGAGCTGCGTGCGATCTGCGTTGATCTTGAGGAGAGATCGGTATTTAGCGCGACTCCGACGTTGCGTAATTTTACGACGCTCTCAAGGATTAATAAGCTAATCGATTTCGCTCGTTCGTGGAAGAAGAATGCCTCTTCCTTCGCGGTTGAACGATTCGACGTGTCAAAATGTCGAAATTATTTTTCCATCATTTTATAAAGCATAAAGCAATGCCATATCGCCGAATCTGTTCGTTTTCGCGCGTGTCACACAATAGATAAAATATAACGGATAAGTAGAAACGCTGGATGAATTAACCGAACATGGAAAGAGTGGAAAATCGAGCTGTTTAATGGATTCGAAAGCTTTATTGCTGGTTAATCCCGAAAACATTAATGGCATTCGCTTGTATCGCTGTGAAACTCAAACGGAGAGAATGGAGATAGGTGACACTAATGCGCTCAAAATGTTATCTGCCTACGAAAGTACGAATTAACGAGATTAGTCACGGTTAAAAACATTTTATAATTTCTATTTATAATGAACATTATCGCAAATAACATCTTTGGTATTAAATTCTCAGTCGAAGTAACGGTATCGGTATTTTTTACCATTTCTCAATGACAAAAAATTTATATAAACAAATTTATTATCTTCTGTGGCAGCTTAAATAATATCTCAAATAAAAAATACTGGATCAGAATGATATTGTAATACGAATATTTCTTTTTATTTTTCGTAATCGTAATTAATAAAGAATTTCGTTATCAAAGATTTTATAAAGTCGCGTTCTTCTTTTACCATTCGCCTAATTCAAAATCGTAGCGATATTATATATAGTATAATATAGTGATAATCATAGTGATATGAGGGAAAAGAAAGGGACGTAACAAGGATCGTTGTAAATAAATTCCAGGAATCAACGAGAATCCAGTGTCGCAATGGGAAACGCCGGGGCTCCAGGGTTAGAATTCATTGAATTCGTGTCCTTTCGAACGTTTCGTGGTAAAAAGTTATTTAAGGAGAGGTCAGACTGTCATGAATCATTGTAGATTCGAGAGGCATGACACGTTGGCCTCGTGAGCGACGAAAGTTCACGAAGACACCGTCTGCATTGCTCATCTCGAGGCCGCTTAAACCCTTTGCAGTCTATCTCGGCCGATATCGATTCTTATTCGATGGATCTCGCTTTCAGACAATAGCGTGCGTGCAACGTGGTTTTCATAAAATGCAACGTAATTTAAAAAAAAAAAAGATCCGAGTAAAGCTTTGATCTTAGTCGTTATTCGAACCTATGATCGAGCTAAGATAGCTATAAACGAGGTCTCATCTTCTGGAACGAGATGTTGTAGAATTTATAATTAGATGAAGCATGAAATATATTTTTCTTAAATTTATTAATTCCTATTTTGACGCTTAATATCGCTAAAGAAAGCAATTATCATAATAATTAACGAATCAATGAATTGAAAGTGAACTTAAGAAATTTACTCTGAAGAGTAATTAGAAGATCATTAGAATAAAATAAGTCATATTTTATATTATTTGTAAAGGAATATTTTCCAAATCTAATACAAAGCCATTCTTTTATTTGATTTCGAAATTAAATTCCGCGTTTGGATCCAATTTTTTCAACCCCTTGCGAAATATCAATCATCCAAACACTGGTTTGCTATAAAATATTGTATCATAAATTCATCGCTTATTTTCAAAAAATTTACTGTCTGTCTTGATTATTTCTAAATTATTAATTACGAATACTCGGAATCTTCACCTTTTATTATAAAATATCAACGAAAACGCACTTGGATATCGAGTCACCCTTGTTATCATCTACGGTCCTCAGATTCTTGATTTAATTTCATGAAGCAACGGAATAGAATTTCGACTGTCCCGATGGAAATTTTCGATGAACGAGAAAGCAGATTAACTGGAAAGTATATTAAGGCACAGGATTAACTACGATTCACGATTACGACGCAAAGAGAAACGCAGGAAGCCGCGTCTAATAGCAGCTTCTCTCTCATCCGGTAGCGAACGCGCTCCTCGTGCATATTTTACCTCTCCTATCCCAGTGTTTGTTCAGACAACAAAATGGACGGCCAGGGGAATTTTCCGTCGACTACTGGAAATTTTCGGCAAATTCGCCGAATTCTCCCGGGATCGACACGCGCGATTGTTATTCGACGATGATTAACGCATCTAGATTCCGGACCACGTAAATGTTAGCTCCATGGACGTAAAGCAAATAGACTTTGTTCCTCATAAGTATGTACGAATTACGTTCGAGCTTAGAGTGGATGTATATCGATTTTCCCATTATTCCGACGGTCATCTATGATAGAAGAAATCGGCCAAAGAGAATTTAATTTTATTACTTTTCGAATAACGAAAATTGAATAACCAGAGAAATTATTTCTTATTTATTTGAGCAACGTTAGAGAAACATTGGATAACATTTAGTAATGCGAAATAATCTTTTATTAAAATAGACGATGAAAAAACCTATATTTTATACGTATAATATATAATATATAACGATATATTATTATATTATAATGTTGGTGTGATAGTTATCGTAATGATGGTAAAAATAAATTAAATAATTGAAATGATTTTTTTGATAAATCTCTAATATTTCGAAATCAAATGTGTATTTATAATTGGAATATGATATTATATAAATAATTTATATTTAACCAAAATTGTGTCTATAAAGTAATTAAATAATTAATATAGTATTACACGACGATTTTTTAAATATATAACAAAGTATGTTGTAACGAGTAATGATTAATTTCATCGTATACTTGTTCTTTGCAACTATATTTAATAAAAATATATGGTTAAAGGACGAGAATGGTTTTGGTAAATTATATTTAAAAATATATTTATTACGCTATGGATTCTTATTTGAAGTTTCGTGCATGAATTACTGCCTCGGTGATTTAATGGTTGAACAAATGAATTGGAAAACTTATGCACCGCCATCGACTCGAATAATTGCTCGCCGTTGATTAAGTTCCGGTAATTTCGCCAATAGGTGTGCTCGACGTGTTCCTCGTTAATGATTTAACGAGCCGCAGAGAAAGTTTACAAAGCGGAAAGCTGATTCGGTACGAAATTAGATAAACATATTTAATACACGAAACGTGATATCCTGCAATTAATTGTTTCGCAAATACGTACTAATTAGACCACGCTAACCTCGTTAAAAAATCCTCGGACGATAATTACGATCGATACAGAAACCTAAGTAAATCGTGGAAATAAAGTTTCTCAACCCTTAAATTTTATACTCATTTCAATGTGATACTTATTTTTCGAATTTTCTTTTTTCTAAATAATTCTCGATTACTTTAAATTCAAATTTCATTTGCGACGATTTTCCAATTTCACTTTTCACATATTGTAAGTGGAAATTAAGTGTGTCAGGTTGCTCGAATTTTCTTTGATAAAAATTCAAATTTTATTTATGAATCACGTGAACTGTTTCGATTAGTTCTGTGAAATTATGTAAATATAGCTGGAATTTCTTCTAAAACTGACACGAAAGGAACGATTATTTGAGTTCTGTCAAATATTTGGAATATCAAATTAATTTACACACCTGATATTCGTAATTTATGGAGTAAAGGTTCACTGGTGTCACATTAGAACATGGACGAATATGAACCTTTGCCATCGTCTATCTTCTCGACTCTCGAATGATTAATCGCGTTGTGTGCTAGATTTGTAAACCTGACGTGTATGAAATATTCGCCGTGAAAAAAGGTGCTTAGAAAGGGATATTCATGACCGAAAGCATTCCACGAGTTAATTAGAATACTTTGAAAACTAGACCCTATTACGATGACCCGAATAGTGAAAAGATCGATTAGTCGTCACTTTCACTGAAAGGAAATCCAGGTACTTTTTTTGAAAAATTCGAGAAAAACCAGAAAATAATTCAGTTCTTTCCATCCCAAGAAATGAACAGTACAATTATAATAATTTTGATACGAACATATACAATATTATTTAATCGTGTAGTGAACTTAGAAATTCGGTGTTTAAATAAATTATTATATTTACGTTTTTTAAATTTTCTTTTCTGACGTGATCAAAGACACTTTTATCCGTCCATTTACATCTAAGATAAAATAAAATAAACAAAAATATTCGTCTGTGTGTTAACTTATTAGTGAAATATTCGAATAATTAGATTACAGTAATTCAGAGTTATAAACTGCTGAAAGTACTTAAAGTGTTTGTTTTGTGATTTATCGTTAGATCGATAGCCTTGATGAAAATCAACATTGTTCGAGTATTCAGGTTATGTACACGTATCTTAATCCGTTTAGTTGATACACAGCAATTATCAGATAAATGACCGAACCTTGGCGGAGTGGAAACACGTCACGTTTTTATTTTATTTTATCAACACACCTTCCCATGCTTAATTATCCGTTAATCGTTTGTACGATACATAAATGTAATTTCTCTCATTGATAGAAAAATTAGAAACCAATAAATTATAAGTACGAGTAAATCATTTGGTATCGGTGCTAAATGACATAGTAATCGATAAATGAAATAAGATTTTAGAAATGTACACTTAATTTCCAAGTCTCGATATAATATAAAGAGAAAATTATCTTTTCGTCGAGATCAATATTAAAAAATATTCTAAAATATTCAGAGATTTCCAATATCGTTTGAAAAAATTAGAAGATGTCGATTCTTAAGAATTTTTACAAGCATAATCTGGCTATTCTTAAAACAGATCGCATGAACAACAGAGAAGCAAATGAAACATCTACTTACAAAGTAGTAATCAGATATGTCTTCATCTAACGTGTACTGACCTAACTTATTTAGAGGACTATAATCAATACCCTGCTCTGAGAAATCATTCTCGAATGACAACTAAAATCTACGCTTGAAACAAAAGAACAGGGACAACCTGATACTCATCGAATCGTAATTTATTTTATCTAAATTCCAGGATTCTTCGATTATCTGAACACTGCAAAATTAAATTTCACTAGATTACCTACCAATTCTGAAGAAAATTAAGTGGCTCTAACATGCAATTTCGTTCAGTATTTTACAAAGATCAATTTCGATTAGACACAAATCCAATCTCGTTTTCATTCGATAAATACTGATCTAACTTATCCATTATCAGGAGATTATAATCGATACTTTAATCCTGGAGATCACTCCCGGATAATTAAAGTCTCTATCAGAACCGAGAAAAGACAACAACTCGATATTTTATCTCGACAATCGTTTAATCGTTCTATGTAAATAACAGAAGATAAAATGTCGCAGCTGTTCGAATTTGCAAAAGACAAATTCTGCAGCTGCAACCACAGGAAACGCGAGATCCAAAGAGTCATCCAACCTGCCATTTCATTCAAGGACCTTCCGTCCTAGCGAATCAAATCCCGCTTAAAACCGATTCAGTGAATTTTGCCAACAATTCGGAATGAATAGCGGCGCGGTTATCTGGAAGCACGCTAGACGGAGCGAATAAAACGAGAATTCGTTCGACAATGTCCCGAACCGGTCGCAAGTGCAAACGAACGCTCTGCGATAAGGTTTATCGCGACTCGTTGCATTGTCAATCGCGCGATTCAAAGAATCGCCGTTTCGAGTAGCGATGCTGTTATCTCGGGCTAAGCGAACTCTCGATATCGAGACGTTGCACGAGGAACGGAAACGGGCTAAGCCATCGGGGAACTCGGCCGGACGGTAATGGACCCAGCTAGATCGAGAGCAAGAACGAAACTGCTACCGGTTATCGACCAGCCGGCGAACATTTAAATTCGCCATTGCGTTAGAAAGTGCACGCGATCGTTCGCTTTTTCACGTTCGAGCGGACCGAGAAAAAGCAGAAAAATTTCTATCGCTCGGTTACGCAACGGAAGCTCTGAAATCTCGTAGGGAGACGTACACAAGCTCATGAATAGCTGATGAATAGCTGATGAATAGCTGATGAATAGCTGATGAATAGCTGATGAATAGCTGATGAATAGCTGATGAATAGCTGATGAATAGCTGATGAAAAGCTCATGACCAAAATACGAAGGTATCTTTCAATTTGTGTAAAGATCGGTATCTCTATATTTTCAGGCTTCTCAAAAGTAAAAGGGAACAAAATTGCGGAACTGAATTGACATTGGACAGAATGTGTCTTTGAAATCGCTGATTACGAATTCGATGTCAAAATTATATAAAACCAAATAACGTTTTGATCTAATTAAATGAAACACCGAGAATTAATCCGAGGGCCCCTAGCAAGGCCCTTTAGCTTTTCGTGTTCGAGCAGATAAATTTCTCTCGCTCGGTTATGCAACGGAAGATCTGAGATCTCCTAGTGAGACGCACAAAAGTTGATGAAAAACTCATGACCAAAATACGGAGGTATCTTTCGATTTGTGTAAAGATCGGTATCTCTATATTTTCAGGCTTCACAAAAGTAAAAGGGAACAAAATTGCGGAACCAAATTGACAAAAGGCAGAATTTTTCTTTGAAATGGCTGATTACGAATGGCTTCTCAAAAGTAAAAGGAACAAAATTGCGGAACCAAATTGACAAAAGGCAGAATTTTTCTTTGAAATGGCTGATTACGAATTCGATGTCAAAATTGTATAAAATCAAATAACGTTTTGATTTAGCTTTTACCTTTACTTTTCGCGTTCGAGCAGAAAAATTTGTCCCGCTCGGTTACGCAACGGAAGCTCTGCAATCTCATAAGGAGACGCACAAAAGCTGATGAATAGTTGATGATAAATATACGAAGGTATCTTTCAGTTTGTGTAAAGATTGGTATTCGAATTACGAACTTGAAGTCAAAAGTAAAACAGAACAAAACTGTGGAACCGAATTTACATAAGACAAAATGTGTCTTTGATATGGCTGATTGCGAATTCGAAGTCAAAATTATATAAAACCAAATAACGTTTTGATTTTATTAAACGAAACGCCCAAAATTAGTCGAGTCATATAGACTCCTATCCCACGGGGTTGAAATCATTTAAGAAATCATCCCTGTGTCCAGGACTGTAGGACCATTACTTCGTGCGATGGTACACAGAACGACTAACAAAGAAAGTGCGAGGTTTATGGGTTTGGTTACGGCAATGGTACCTCATTGGTACCATGCCAAATATATAAATGAATAAAAATATAAATAGAATCGATGTAAGAAAGTAACGAATCTTTCATTGTGAATATTTCAAAAACTATGGTGTGTTTGCTGCTAAAATATGAAATTTATCAAGATGCAAAATTTGAACTAAATTGGTGACTCACAGGCCTTGAATTCTCCTTGTAGGATTAACAGACTCTCGTATCGATAACAGGTGAGCCAAACCACCCTAGAATCGATGAATGATGAGAGTGGCAATGATTGGAATGAGTATCGGAATGAGTATCGTTTGAATGACTTGCGAAGCATGGAATTAGTCGAATACGTCGAGTAGGTACTTAAGAACGATCGCGATTATCGCCGGAACAATTATGTTCTATTTGGTAAATGAGAGAGATAAGAGAGAAAAACATGAAATGTATATATTCGCTCGAAGTTAGGTAGCTTACCTATGTACGTAAAGCGTGCACATGAAACTTGGAATAGGAATCTAACTTATAACAACTTAGAACTAAACGAACGCAATCAACGACGTTTTATCTTGCGAATAAGATCTTGTTAAATGTTGTAAACTTGTAAAGAAAATATAAAAACGGAGAATAGAATATGAAACGAATATGAACCACCAATATCAACCAAATCGAGTGAACAACCCATAATGATGAGATGATAACATGAGACATAAACAAACGAACTACGAACTATTATAGGAAATATTCAAATTCTGAAATAAAAATAAATAGAAACGAAAAAATTGGAAATAATTGAAATCTAACAAAAATTAATTAAAACTTGAAAAAAGAAGTTATTATTAAATTATTTAAGGAGAGAGGGTTTGGGTGGGGTAGTCCACCCTTACCACCATACAAGAAAAATTCGAATTCTTAAATAAAAATAAATAGAAATGAAAAAATTGGAAATAATTGAGATCTAACAAAAATTAATTTATAAGAGTTGAAAAAGAAAGTTATTATTAAATTATTTAAGGGGAGGGGGTGTGG
>NIJG01000123.1:9290428-9336110 GCA_002201625.1 Euglossa dilemma | reverse complement strand
AATATATATTTAAGACTCCTTCCTTTTTATTATAACGCAAACTTTAATTCATCGTATCGATTATAATTCGTAAATAATTTTCTCATTATCCTCGAAAGCAATCGCCTAGAAATCGAAATCGCTATCGCACGAATTGAAACAATGGCGAAATATGGTGGCAGTAGCTCCGTATCTAAAAAAAAAGAAGAAAAAAATAAAAAGAAAAAAACTGTTTTGCTTCTCTGGGCGATAACGCTCGAGTAAACGGAGCCATGTGTGTAGGTCACGCGACTTTCTTGCAAAATATACAAATCGCGTGCGTAAACCGTACGATCACGATCGTCTGGAACAATATCATCGTACGCCGGCCGATTTGTTTGACTACGCGGAAATCGAGCGCGAGTTCGCACAATTTACGACGTTATTTTCGGTTTCGTCTGACTCACTCTCGAAATTACAAAAACCTGATCCGCGAGAACGCGTGTGGCTTGGAATAAGACCGAGGAGATACCGATACGGAGATACGGTGGAGCAAGATGAGCAACCTCGTTCGAATTTTATGATATTGTTCGCGCTTCCTTCATTCGCCGCTAGAGGGATGCTCGATGCAACGCGTTTCTTCAAAGTATACTACGTTTTCATTCTAGATTACGATTAACCCTTTACACTCGAACCTTAGACGCCATTTAATCAGATTCTAAGGATCGATGTTAATTAATTTATCGAATTGGAAATTACCCAACGATGCGTGGAATGTTGAAGTAAAATAATTCTATCTCTTAATTTCCATACGATTTCTTATTTTCCGTTTTAAAAATATCGTCGACTTTATGACATAAATAATTCTTCGAATTACTATTTTTTTGTAAGGAAAAAATCATCGAGTATAAAGGATTGAACGCTTACAAATAAAAGCAATATTTCTTATAATATACTCAGGATAATAAGTAATTTAGACAGAAGAAATTAATTCTTTTTATTTTAATTCTGAAATATTTATTTGACTGGTTTCTAAATAAAAGTTATCTATATTTTGGATAGTAATAAATTAATAAATTAATTCGTAGATAATAATTTATTTTTATTGAAATATTTAACTTACTTCGACGATTTTGAATATAGTTAATTTTCTAAATTAATATCGAAATTGAAGATTCGGGAAACGAAAAAGTGGAGCACCAATGCGTCCTCCTGTGCTCGTGGAGAACAAAGGAAAATCGTTTTTCAGTTTCTGAAAAACAGAGCACATTTTACCAATTATTAACGATTCGCTAAATTTCGCTCTCGGGTATACAACAAAGTTTGTTTAATCAAGTTTGTTTATTAGACACCGTGTGCCACGGTGAACGAAATAAATTGATCGCGAACTACGCCATGTTTAAGAAACAATAATTTTTCGAAACGCAAGATTGTTACTTTATTTTCGTTCGAAATAAACATTCGCGAGACGGAAAGAGCAAGATACAAATTTACATGTCCTAGTTCTTTTACGCACCTTTCGACCATTCCGCCGTGCTAATTTTCACAGCGTTATATAATTTTCCCCAGTATCCATTTACCAAATTTCCCAAATTTAACTTTTCGTCTGACACCTGGAATATATTAATATTCATAATTTCAGATAAGTTTCAGAGCTTTGTATCACTTTTCCAACTACTCCAGTTTATTAATGCATTAATATCCCTAATTTTAGATAGTTCTAAGAGCTTCGTATAAATTTCCCAATTATTCCTTTACTCGATATTCCGATTTTAACTTTCCGACATATCGAATAAATTAATCCACTGTGCGAAATTTTGGAGCTTTCTTTTTGAACCGATCTTCACTTGCTAAATTTTCCAAATTTAACTTTTGCATCCGACACCTGGAATGTATTAATATTCCTAATTTTAGATAAGTTTCAGAGCTTTGTATCATTTTTCCAACTACTCCAGTTTATTAATGTATTAATATCCCTAATTTTAGATAATTCTAAGAGCCTCGTATAAATTTCCCAACTATTTACTTGATATTCCGATTTTAACTTTTCGACATATCGAATAAATTAATCCACTGTGCGAAATTTTGGAGGTTTCTTTTTGAACCAATCTTCACTTGCTAAATTTTCCAAATTTAACTTTTGCATCCGACACCTGGAATGTATTAATATTCCTAATTTTAGATAAGTTTCAGAGCTTTGTATCACTTTTCCAACTACTCCAGTTTACTCCGAATTCCAATTTTAACTTTCCACGTGACATCTTTCTATTTATTCCCCAAATTTCTCAAATGTAACTTTCTTCTCGACACTTGCAACAAATTAGCGTGCAAAGAGTTAAAATTGGACCGTCTTGCAAAACGGAAAGATCCAAGGAACAATGGATTCGGCTTATCGAAGGCGGCAAACTTGCGGGATCAAGACTGAATAGAGGGAGTTTCCGTCATTATAGCGCACTTAGTCCCTTAATAGCCCTTAATAGAGACAGTGCGTTCACACGCGCTTCTAGATAATCGTGTGCAAGAATGTGAAACATTCTTTGCCGGTATCTTCGAACAGGAATTCCTAAACACGCGAGCACTCTCGGGTTCGTATAATCGACGCTACTGTTTTATGTTGCTGCCCGGTTGCTCGAAGTTCGAGTCACCGAGATAACGATTATCGATGTCTCACGTTGGAGGCATTCGTGTTCGTCTTCCAGGTTTCACTTCGCGCTTCTATTTCCCTTTCGGCCCAAACTTGGACCTCTGAATTAGTTACCACCGAGGAAGGAGCAAGGGGGATGATTAAATTCGAGGCTCGGACGTGGATCGTATTTCTTTGAAAGAAACAGAGTGTTTCAAAGTATTCCACAATGTCGCAAAATGTCTGGAGATATTGCAGAATATTCCAAAATTTCTCGAATATCTTATAAAATATGTAAAGTATTTCGAAATGTATGAATCTGCAGCAAAACGGTCGCCAAATGTTTCAGAATGCTTCAGAATATTGTAAAATGTACGAAATGTACTAAAAATGACAGGAATATCTGAAAGTATACCAAAATATGTGAGATTATAGAAAAATGTGCCAAAATACCCCAAATATTTTTCAAATAACCTAACCCAAATAAACCAAACTATGACGATACACCCCTAAATATCAGGAAATCCCAGAATATTTTAAAATATTCCAAAACACACTAAAATACAACAAAATATTTCTATACGATCACATCTCAGATTATCTCAGATTATCTTTTCCAAAATATCTAAAAAGGAATACTGAAACGTGTACTAAACTACTTCAAACACACCCAATTATCCAAAAAATTCTTAAATTAGCCCAGATAATCCGTAAAATATTTCAAAGCGACATAATTCACACCCGAAAGCTCCCACGTCGATACTAATCCGTGAAAGTCTCGAATCTTCCCATTGGAAACGAAATTAATTCAGATTTGAGGATAGAAATTAAGGTCGAGGATGGGTCTCTTTGTTCGATGAGACGTGTTGGAAGAAATTTAGGGAAAGTGTGACGAATCGGATACGCAACCACTCGCGTTTCCCTTCCATCCTTTTTAATGGCCGCTGTTAGGTCTCGATCGATGATTTATTCCCGTGAACGCGGTTAAGCGGGTTACTCGAGAAGAGAAACAGCCCTAAACCTACATTCTAAGTACATTCTTGACCACTCGATGGTCGCAGCTTCTTTCCTCATCTCCAGCACGTGCAATTGCTTTTCTTTCGAATGGAAATTCATACGAGGCTTCACGAAGGACGTGAAAGTAAAAATAGGAAATTTAGAAAGCGAGATGTCGGTCGATTAAAGGGAAATATAAGAATGTTACTCGGGAAATAAGAATATCGTAAAAGAAAGTGAAAATCATGTAGATATATCTCTCTTTGCTCTCTGCGTCACTTTCGATTTCACGAAAGATCTACGAACTAGTAAATTGGAAAATTCTGATACTAACACAGGTGTCTCGTGTCTAATATAAGCTAAGTGAAGAGCAAAACTGAATCTATGCTACGTTAATATTTGAACAGCAATATCTTTGTGAGCAGAAATCGTGGAATAACGTTTGTGGGGCCAACATTTAGGACAAAGCCTGTGCTTTCACATCATAAAATTTAATTTTTATTTAACCGCTTTTATAGTAGAAAACAAAGACAAATTTTCACTTGGTAAATTGTAAAAATTCAAACGTTTTGTAATTCCATTAAAAAATTTTCTTCGGAATCCAAATTACCAGGAATTGAATCACTGAAGTGTACAGTTTGAAAATACTCCATAAAAGTTAATAGACGATTTTGCATTTTCAAGTGATTACATTACACTACTGATATGATAGTAACTGAAAATACGTGTAATTACGTTTAAACAAAAAGTAATGTTAAGTTTTCACTCGAAGAATTCTTCTATTCGATCAGTTAGCAATTTTAATGTATTCTTGCTATATAGAGAGGCCGAGAAAACGGTTTGTTTTACAAATACCAGGTAATTCTGTACGAGAAACGAATTAAATGGGGAAATAAATTAAACGAGCAACGACTGATTTTACAGCGTAGACACTGAACCGTAACCTCGAAGATCTCGCAACGAAGTCACCGTATTCATGGATTACAAGAGAAAATGTAGGTTCCTTGCATAATCTGACCTTTGATTCGACTTTGTTGTAACGCCTTGTTTCGATGCAACTTTCATTATTCAGAAAGGTCATGGGACAGGAGAATGTATATACGAATGGACAAAAGCTCATAATTTAACGACAGAAATGGTCAATTACGCTTATTTGTTTATTTAGAAGCACGACCACCTTATATGTAACTACCAGTTATTACAGCATCATAGTATTCGTATTATACAGTGATTTATCGACCGATAAGAGAATGGTAATGCAAGAAGAAAAGTTGCATAATATATTAAAAATTATAGAATAAATATATATATAGAGACATTTTCGAATACAATATATTTGATATAATTCATATTATATTGTTTTATAGTAATTTTGATTAATATTTTCGTATATAATGTATTAGTATTCTTTATACTAACACTGAATTTTCTATTTAGGCGATATCAATCTCATAAATTAACGATATAAAAAAAAAGTAATATTGAAAGATGTATTTTCGGATTTTATTTTAATATTAGCTACTTAAAGTAAAAGGAAAGTAACTGCAAGCTTAACGCGTTAACGAAAGTTATTGGATTATTAATAGAATTCATCCATCGGAACGGTATTCCTAATTTTTAAGAAATACTCGATAAAATTTCACCGAGAATCAGCATACAATCGATTGACACGTTATGGATCAAATACACCCGATATGACATTGTCATACCTTTAAAGATCAAGGATATCATGTGAGAGCTATCGACACGAGAGTCAAAAGGCTATTAAAAATCAATAAGGATCATAGCGCGAGAATTTGCATAAAAGTTTTTACAGTGACACCCGCTGACACGTATATATCTTTATGATACGTTTCTCTCTTGACGTTTATCGCCTCACCGTTTGTAACAAAGTCAAGTACTCCATCTAGCTTATGTAAGAAAATGCTACGTCTAAACGAGATCCTGTCAATGGTACAACGAAATCGAAAATATAGGACACGAAGATTAATTATTCTACCTTATCTAAAATGCTTCGTCGTTTCATTTATTAAACCACTCTTTAAGAAAAGTCAATCTGTCTCTACAATACCCTAAGTAAGATCGTAAACGAAAATTAAGTAAGAACGTAAACGAAAGTACACGACGCGAAGATTAATTATTCTACCCTAATTCCTCGTTCAAAATTTCCAACCCCTCTTCGTTTATCATACCGCTTTTTCTCAAAAAACAACGAAGCTCCACGATATTCTACGTATAATCGACAAATCCTGTCGATAATACAACGAAGAAGAAAATACAGAACACGAAGGTTAATTATTCCACCCTTATACCTCATCTAAAAATTTCACCCTTTACTTCTTACCAAACCATTCTTCACCAAAAACCAACGTACCTCCACGATACCTTAAATAAAATCAAGAGATCCTTTCAATAATACAATAAAAATACACGATTAATCATTCTACCCTAATACCTGATCAAAACTTCCACCCCTTTATCGTTTATTATACCACTTTTCCTCCCAAAAAACAACGTAGTTCCACGATATTCTACGTATAATAGATAAATCCCGTCGATAATACAACGAAGAAGAAAATACAGTACACGAAGGTTAATTATTCCACCCTTATACCTCATCTAAAACTTTCACCCCTACATCTCTTACCAAACCACTCTACCAAGAAGCAAGAGATCCTGCTGATAATAAAACGGAAAGGAAAATACAAGATTAATTTTTCTACCCTAATACCTGATCCAAAATTCCAACCCTTTTTCTTTTATTATACCATTCTTCCCCAGGAAACAACGTAGTTCTATGGACAGATCTTGTCAATAGTACAACCAAGACAAAAATACAAAACTCGAAGATTAATTATTCCACCCTTAAACCTCATCTAAAACTTTCACCCCTACATCTCTTACCAACCCAACATACCTCTACGATATCCTAAATAAAATCAAAAGATCCCATCGATAATACAACGAAAATACCCGACTAATTATTCCACCCTAATACCTTATCCAAAATTCCACCCCGTTATCTTCTATCGTATCACCCTTCCCTAAGAAACACCGTACTTCCACGATACCACCCTAACAAATCCTCTCGTTGGAACAACGGAAGGGAAAACACAGAACACGATACCCTTCGAAAATTCTTACCCTCGCATCTAATATCGCAACCACTCTCTATCGAAAAGCAACGTATCTCTGGAAACACCCGAAGATCGACGTGTATCTACTCGACAACGGAACGAAAAGGAAAGTCTAAGAGAAGAAGGAAGGTGGGAACGACAAGGAAAGTCTAAGGAAGGTGGGAACGACGGGGTATAAATTCGTGGATCGTTCTTCACGGAGTTTCATTTCGATCACGAAATCCGTCGGCGCCATCCCACGTTCCTGCTGCTGCTCCTTCTGCGGCACATCGGGGATGCCCGGCACGTTCGTGAATCCGAATCTCGTGTTTGTACGTCCTATTCACGGCGTAGACATAATCGTGGCGTGGCTGCATAACGGTAAAAACAGATCGGCGTGCATTCACTTTTCCCCGTTCTGTGCGCGTGCAGTTTTTCCACCGCGTGTACGTACACGAAGCGTGTACAGCCAGGCAGACGAAGACCGGTGCAGGCATGCAATAGCCTTTTAAAACCGACGAGTCATCGATCCACCCGGTCACCGATGTACAAATAACTCTAATGGAATTACCCTTTCCTTTCGATGTTTCGCCCCGAGAATCCAGCCGATCTGCATCTGCCAGCGATCGAGTCTCTCTTTCTCTCTGGCTTTCTCTCTCTCTCTCTGGCTCGTTCAGAGGGATGCGGGCACCCTGCCTGGCGAGAGCAACCGTTCAACGAAATTTCGATCGTCAGAGAATCGACGTGATCACCCGAATACGGTGGAAAGTAAACCAAGAATTTTTCAAACGTAGTAATTGGTTGGTAATTTGAATTTCGGCCCTAAGTGTTTAACGTTGAATATAACTTAAATAACTTTCTTCAATTTTAAAGTAACTTTAAAATTTAACTCAAGTAACTTTTTTTAACGGTTAATCTAGTATAACCCTTTGCACTCGGCGATTTGTTATAGGAAATGTTCTGTTCGTTATAAATAAATAGTGATTCGAAGAGCTTCTGCCATAAAGCCGAGGATATTTTTAAACCGGTAAATATTACATCATTGGGTAATTTTTAATTTGATATATTAGTTAACATCAATCTTTAGAATTTGATTAAATGGCGAGTGAATCTCGAGTGCAAAAATATTCTTAAAATTTTGATTAAAAATTTCACATCTAACGTCGTCGCCTCATTGTTTTTCTTCTAGTATATTACGTATATGAATTAATTCTTCAATATCTCTCATTATTCCATTTCTTTTTAATTATATTCTTCATTTGTTCCTGATAAGTTTAGTGATTTTTGTAATAACCAGTTTTGTTCGAGATTTTTATGTGGATATGTGTATCAACTCTTGAGTGTGTATGATAAACAATAGTATTAATGATTATGAAATTTTACGTGTTCGTATCATGTTGTTATAACTTTTTGGAAATCTTTTCACGAAAATGTTTGCATACCTATGATTTTGTATCTCTAACTTTGGTCTAACTAATTAAGTGGATAAAATTAAGCATCATCAAACAAGGAAGTCTTTTGGAGTAGAATCTTAAGGAAGATTGAGTAATCGATACTTGTTCTACTTCTTTCCAAGCGAGACTAACGTCTAAGTGAAATCTACTCTATGTGCACATCGATACTTTTCATTTCGGAGGATAACCACTTAGTAAAAGATTCACGGAGACTATAAACTCGTATTGTTTCGGAAACAATCGAGTACTATTGGCTAATTTATTTCTAGAATGGTATTCAATTGGAAAAATGTACAAAATTTAAAATACATTTAAAAAATGTATAAGAAATATAAGTATTTAAACAATTAAAATGTAAAAAAGTATATTATTCAAGAAAATATTCATTTTTAAAAATGTGAAATAGTTTTAATCCTTATGAAATATCTCAGATTGTACTCGTCGAGTATTTTTAAATATTTTCAAAATTTCAATTTATTTTTCTTTCCTTAGTAGCCGAATTTTCATTTAGAAAAACAATTTAAAGAAATCCAGGTTTCTGTTTTAATTTGTCATGGAATAAAATTTAGTAGCAATTAAGCCTATTCGCTGGAATTTTGACCAGATCCCCGTAATTCGTTAAATAAGTTTCCGGAATATATAGATGCCATCTAAGCAAGTGGCATTTATTAAGGTTGAAAAGTAGGCTAGCATTGCGACTGAAGATGATTCAATGCTCGAGTGAAAGCTTTGACAACCGAAGCTGAATGCAAACTTTGTGACACGATATACTTCTTTCCTCGATTCTAATTCCTCGACGTACTCGAAATACGTCGGTACATCATACTTTCCCGAAGACCCGTTATTTTTCCAAATGCAAAAGAATCAAATTTATGTCATCGAAATGTCCAAATAAACAAAAAGGAAAAAGAATACAAAAATGTAATAATCCTCGTAGAAACCAATCTTATTAAAATACTGAAAATTTCCAAAATTTCCTTTTCAAAATTCTTTACAAGTTTTATTTTATTTTACAAATACTTTAGTTTACTCTAATTCTGAAAGACTTTGGAAGAATATTCTATCTTCTAAAATCACGATATTGATAATATGATAAATATTGATAAGCTTTATATTTAATATAAAATAAGACTATAAATACGCGTTAATTAAAAAAAGGGACTATCTCGAGGAATATCTTATTTTCAAATAAATTCCTCAATTGTCAATACTATTTATTATTTTATACCAATTATCAAAGGCGCAAATATCTCGCAACATGGATAATATGAGAAAATATTTCAGAAGATTGAAAGTATTTATACAAAAGTATTGGAATATTACTCTGAGACATTTTCGAAAGTTATCTGCGTTTTCAAAAATACCTTAGACGTTCAGAGATAACTCGAACACAACGTATATTACATCTCGCATCCCTTATATCATCGTATAACCTGTTGCTTTTATTTCCAGACGATTCCGATGTGTCAAGGTACGAGGGGCAGGTGACGAGCAGGTTTCAGACGAGAATCTCCAAAGATACCTCGAACGAATCCGGCAGGAAAGCCCGTCGACTGAAGCGAACATGCTCGTGATAAGCCAGCGTCGAAGGCATCCCTGCTGGAGGATGCTGCTCGCCATCGTCATTTTGTCCGGCCTCATTAGGTATTGCGAACCGATGTCGACGAAGAGGCTAACCGACTCGTCACCCTCGTCGTCGCCCACGTTATCGAGAAGTTCCGCTGAATCGAGGTCGCAGAACCTTGGCTCGCCTAGCGACTTAGCCTGGCAGGCTTGGCTCCTTCTGGACTCTCAAACGGGAGCCCACTCCAGCTTGGACTCCGCCAGTTTCCTCAAACGTATCACACCGAAGAGCGTGTTCATTGCACCAGCGCTACCTGCGTTGCCGCCTTGCGCGGACGGTTATCGGGCAGACACGATGGGCAGATGCGTGAAAAGCGTGAATATCAATCACGAAGCTCACCTCGGTTTCCTTTTGCAGCGACTGAACGACCGGTACGGAAACCGGGGCAGCAGTTCCGAGGCATCGTCGTCTGGTAGCAGTCAGAAGAAGTCCAGTGGACCATTACAGTTGAACATCCCTCTGTTTTCCGACATGGACACCAAGTCGTCCGAAGTGGACCACGAGGAGACCAGAGACTCGATGAACGTGCCGGTGGTGGTTCCACCGCGAGAGGAGATCGACGTGGAGGAAGAAGAACAACCGTTGGAGTCTATCGTCACGTTCTATCAGACGAAGAACAGCAGCGATGAGGAAGAGAACGACGCGAATCTATCGAACGGGAACGGTACGACAATCGTCTCTGACGACGCCTCCGAGGAGGATGATCAAAGCACCACGTCTACCCTGGACACTGTGGTACCCGTGGCCGAGTTCGTGGACGATGCGAACGACACGAATTTCTCCGGCGTGATCGACTACAAGATCCCGATCGACATGCCGGTGTCGTTCAACGCGTCCGACGAAAGAACCATGAACGCGAGCGAAGAGGAGGATGACTTGTGGAGCAACGAGTCGCAGTTGTTGAACTCGACCGAGGCTTCACCTATGTTGATCCTCCTCTCGTCGACCACGATGTCGCCTACCTCGGTGACACCCGAGACGACAGAGGAGCTAGACATGGCCAACAGTACTTCGAGGAGCGTCCAGTTATAGTATCGTTCTCCGTTTGATAGATCTGTTTCTCTTCCTTTGACCCGATTTCCTCGCGAGGAGGAAGAATACCAGGACTGGTATCTTGATCGAGTCTCTGATCGCCTCGGGATGATCTGGGACAACTTGGTGCCCATGTTGGAAGGCAGAGGAGTGTTCAACTGTAGCGGTTCATCAGGCACATCTCCCTCTTTCTCGCTATCGTTCTTCGTTCCGTAGATCATAAAACCGTAGCCCCTTGTAGTCTCCGATGACTGTCCCTGTTTCAAAGGCGGTTCGCTAAACGCAAGGAAAGAAAAGAAAGGAATTGACTCGGCGTAATCCGACGTTGCGTAACGTAGCGATGCACCGGGTATCGGCAACGCACGATTCTGTGTGCTCGTTAACCCGAGAGTAAATGCGTGTTATATACGATCAATCGGCCCGCCTATCGGTTCTGCGCGACGAACGCGTCGTTGGTCGGCATGCAAATGGCCAGGATTCATCGGCAGTCGGCAAGAGTTCACGACTCTTAATTTATTTGGCACAGTTCCACAGTCTCTGGACGTTCCCACTGCGACGGCAAACCGGGGCCGTGAAAAGCCTCGGCGACACTCGATTATCCACCGATACGTGTCCCTGCTTTCTACGCGATTAGCTTAATCGGATCGCCTGGGTGAACGGTCAGGCGAAATCGCTTTTTCACCGGACATCTCTGAGAACCCGACGCCTCAACGCGACTATCGATGACCGTTCACCGTGGGAGCCCTGGTCCATCCGAGGTTAGGACGTCTCGACGGAGACATGATCGTTCGGTGAGAGATCCAAGTCTATCTGGCTAGCCGCCATCGTCTCCACCTGTTGACTCATACGTCTGTCGCGGGGTTGTCGTCGAGAAACCCGTCTACAGAGAGATACTCCGTGGTGAAAGGGCTTCTGATCGACGGATACCGTGTTCCACGTACTGGAACGTTAGCCCTTCGTCCAGGGAATAGCGGATTCTCTCTCTGTAGTCTTGGCTGTACACGCTTTTCACTTCCGCGTGCTACTCTCCAGCGCCGAAGCTTCAAATCTTACTCTTCCGCCACGCGTATCGTCGATTTCCTGTAACGCGGACTTGATACAATGATATTTCGAGGTATTCGATCAAGATACGACATTCGTATAGGCCTAAGTTACGGATTAAGAGATTCTCCTTTGAGGTTAGGATCAAGCGTCGTTTCATTTTAACGCGAGGGTAAATAAGCAAGGTTGATACGAAAGTTTGTATCACGTATATCGAAGGAGTAATTTACGATCGGGTTGTATTTGTACATTTGTTAAAGAGGCTTAATGAAAGTTTGCTTACCCTCGACGTTTGACGTTTTTAGACGAATGTCTTAACCTTAATTTGGTAATGGAGTCGCGAAACAACGCGACAACGTCAAATATCCCGCGATTTTAGCGTTGAAATCCGGCCTAGATGGCGCTCCCGTCGACTCAGCGTGCGCGTGGTCGTTGGAGAACAGCGAACGGATTCGAGAATCTCGGCCGTATTCCCGTGAACTCGAAATATTAGCTAACTTTGCGTCCGAATTTCCCTCGAAGCAACCCTATTTTTAGCATTTTTATAGCGGACGCGTCACGATCGAAGATCCCGCGGCACCGAAACCGAAAATACATTCCCAAGATAACGCGCCATAACCACAAAGAACGCGGCGATACACGAAACCTCGATGTTTTGAAAACAGAGACGAGCGGTAAGCCGAATGGCAAGGTCGCGTTTAATCGTTATTTTATCGTGTATGAAACGTAAGTGGAAGGAATCGTGTCATGGATCACTGCCTAACTCGATCATCGAAGGAACATCTTCCTTGATACATGCTTCACGTCTGCAATGATAAGATAATGTAATAGCGAATAATCGATCGATCGATCTTGCGTTTCTACGGTAAGAGAACGATATGGTTATAAAGGATAATAATGTTGCGTGAAATGCTTGGTTCTAGAGAAACTGCGTCCCGAATCGAGCAGAAGCTGCGTCTGTATAGTATATTGAATTACGAATTACGATAACGTCCTCGATCGTATCTTGAACCCCGAGAAGATCACCTTCGAAAGTATCTGTGTACGAAGTACGTATACATGGAATCTGGGTTCACGAACTCACGGAGAACATGCTTGTGACCCCGGTATATCGAATCAGACTGATTTTAGCGGTATTTGCTTTATTTATAGAACATTTATAGAACAGAGAAATCACGAGTCCCTCTGTCACGAAGAAAAATCTCGAGAGAGGTGCGCGCTGCTCTCCTCGGCAGCGACCAAGTATTGTCTATACAGCTTCATCATGTGCGTCATGTCTGCCCCTGTACGGAGAAACGTAAACAGTTGTGGTCGTACTTTCTTTCCTGAATTTTAAGCTTCCCCTGTTCATATGTGAATTTAAAAGAGAAAAAAGAACGAGAGAATTGTGCGCAACGTGTCTTGAAATCTGATATTGCGAAACATATGAAAGGGATATCACGACACGGAAAAGTGTTGTCTTCAGTTTTATTTTAACGAAGGATTTCTTTTAACTTTTTCTGGTTCAGTCGCATATACGTGCAGTTATTGCTTTTAAATATTAAATTTTAGAGGAATTAACGAAAGAGAAATTATAAATGATAACAAAAATGTTTCTATTTCCAATATGATACTTTTCTACGAAATTATTTATATAGCGATTAGGCTATTTACCGTGTCATATTATCAAGTGCGTTTCGTTTAAGAAACTTCGATTCGTTAATTTAATTTTTAACTTTTAAACTGCAACCGCACGTATCGAACTGAACATCATATACATACGTACAATACATATTTGACTTTTGTCACGATACAGTTAACCTAGAGTTAATTCGTCGAAATTAAATTATAATTTAAAACCTCTTGTTTGGCACGCAGTACATATTTTATTTACATTCTACTCGCGTAAAGCGACGCATATTTATTCGCACACCTACGACAATCGCAACACTTTAAGTTTCTCCAGTGTAATTGAGTCGAAGCTTACACCTACATTGTATAGCGAAAACACGTATCTATGTAGTATGAATGTTTTCGGTGTGCGATTTGATCATTGTCCTATGCCAACGTTCCGAAAACAATGTTCGGAACTTGTGAGAATCAATCGTTTGTCGGATGTCGTTTAGCTTTACGACCGTTGCGATAGTTCTTTTTCACTTTTTACACGTACGATAACTTTTTGTACGAGAATACGCGGTAGAGTGCATGCAATACGGAATAAAAAATTATTATCGTTATTCGGAATCCATCGATGCCCTTTGGATTTTATACGAAATGAAATTATCTACGTGTGACTATCACGTACGAATATTACAAATTTGACATCGCGGCCAGTAATCCTTTTTACTGCTCTACGTATGCTTCGATGTGGTGTGTAATCTCTCTTTCTCATGTATTTGAATGTTGATTCGTGTACATATTAATTTTATTAAGAGAAATTGTATATACATTGTATAATTAAGAAGCGTCATCAGCGTCTTAATGTGTATTAATTGTAACTGTATAAAAATATTATTGTATTATTTATAGCTAAATATATCGATGTATATTACACATTGTCGTGTCGTGTCGTGTAAGAGCTGTTAGATCGCAAAACGAAACAACTTATAAAATCACTCGATGTTGGTCTTGCACCAAAATATCATGCTTTATTATTATTTACTACCTGTCCAGGCATGATAGGCGATTATGTTACAAATCATTTTATTCATTAAGCATTTTTTATTGTACATAACTTAATTGTTAAAAAAACTGCATGTTACGTTGTATTACTGGATGTACTTTTTAACCCTTTAAATCCTATGGCCAAGAAATACTTCTCTGTGGATTCGTCTCTTGTTGCTTGTGGCTTTATATGTCTTACTTGTTTATAAAATTTATTCAGATCTTTCTCCAATTGTTGAGATTTTCCACCATCCCATATTTTACAAAGAAATGTTCCATTTAATTCGGTAATTTGCAATGCAAATTTCAAAGCGCTATAAACGAGTCGTATTATGTTCTCGTGATCTAAGGCTCTAACACCCGATGCATTTGGTGCCATATCTGACATAACTATATTAGCTTTTCGACTTTTTAAGAGTTCTAACATTTTATTTTGAGATGATTCAACGGTAAAGTCCATACCACTCAATAAAGTTGCACCTTCAATTGGAAACATTGGTTGCTTGTCTATTCCAAAAACAGTTCCAACAGCAACTCCATCTTCTTTAGCTTTTGCATTTGTTGCATTAATTGCAACTTGAGTCCAACTTCCAGGAGCAGCACCACAGTCAATTACGACATGCCCAGGTTGCAAAATTTTAAATCTTTCATTTATTTCCAATAATTTGTACGCACTTCTACACCTATAGTTTTCTCGTTTAGCCATTTCCACATAAGGATCTTGTATCTGTCTTGTAATCCATAACTGAGAACTATGCTTCTTTCCTTTTAAATTTTCTGGTGTTTGTCGAAATAATGTGATACAAGTATGTAACTTTCTCATTGTCAAAGAATTTCTAACACACTTCATAATATAACCTAACTAAAGTAATAGCAAAAACAATTGTATATATCAAATTCATATGTATAAATTTATCGTTTTTTTTATTTTTATAATTTTATCACTATTTAATCATTGCATAAAACTATTAATATAAATTAAATTCTATATAACAAAAATCGTATTGCTTGATGCAGTCAAACAACCTTTCTTATGTACATATATACATATAGTGTAAACTACAATTCGATTCTAGTATCAGCTGATTAATACAGATGAATACGCATGCGTAGAAATCCTATAATGGTGACGGAACTTCGTAGTTACGAAAAGTATCTCATGTGCTTGCCGGCGAAGATGTGATAGAATTCCACGACTAAACGATCGTTTGAGCGAATGTTGCGATTAAAGAAGTGATTTACGATGAACCTAACTGCAGGAAATCCTCATGGGAACGGCTTGCTTTATGCTGGTTTCAATCAGAATCAAGGTATGTGACCGAGTGTGCTACATTTGACAGTCCGGACATGTACTGTCAAATTTATTTTTTTACTTCTAACCTTTACATATAAAGCCTCTCGCGTAACTTTATCACAACTTTATTTCTTTATATAATTAATATCATACTTGCGTGAGAAAATATGTTTTCGTAAACTATTATTTGCTTAAAATAATGAAAACTAAAAAATTGTATTACTTTACATTTTTTAATCTTATTCATCTGTAATCTTTATTAACAGATTTGCATTAAATTCATTTCAGGAAGTTATTTGGGAACAGTTCAGTTAATCTATTTCTTTTTCAATTATTTTTATTTTGCTTTTAACCATATTATTTGAATTATCTTTTGACATAATATATAATTATGTTATTCATGGACATTGATATTTTTTATAACACATATTTGGTAAAAGTTGTTCTTTGATTTACAAATTTTATTCCAAGTATTAGAATTATTAGAATATTTAATTCTTTACTTTATTTCTTTTATATACTTTTATGTATATCGTATGATATGATATTATTTCATAAAGAGTTCCATGATAATCATACAACTGTAGTAGTTTATCTTCTTGCTTTTCTGTGTATCTGCACTAATATGTATATTAAATAAGGAACATGTATATTTCAAATACCATATTGTGATTCTAAAGAAAAAAGATAAATATGTAATGCAAGAATAGATAGTAATATCTTTATTGTTTGTGTAATCTTTCCACTTGTAGGATATTTCGCTTGTGGTATGGAAAATGGCTTCAGAATCTACAGTTGTGATCCTTTAAAGGAAAAGGCACGTCATTTAAGTGATGGAGGTGTTGGTTATGTGGAAATGCTATTTAAGTCTAATTATTTAGCATTAGTTGGTAGTGGAGTGAAACCTATGTATCCAACAAATAAAGGTAAAATATTTTATATATTTTCTTTACCTTAGGATCAAAAGAATGGATTATTTATTATTTATCTTATGTAATACTTTTAGTTATAATATGGGATGATCTTAAAAAATCATCGGCAATTACATTAGAGTTCAATGCTCCTGTAAAGGGTGTTAAATTGAGAAGAGATAGGGTAGTAGTAATTTTAGAAGGAGTTATAAAAGTTTACACATTTACGCAAAATCCTCAACAACTTCATGTATTTGAGACTAATCCAAATCCCAGAGGTCTGTGTGTATTATGTCCAAATAGTAGCAACTCTTTGCTTGCTTTTCCTGGTAGAAAGAACGGACATGTTCAAGGTAAAATTTGAAATAAAAAATTTTAATTTTATTTGTTTGTTTATTTTGTAAAATAAGTTTATTTTATTTGTACAGTAATAGATCTAGCTAATACAGAAAAGCAATCATTAAATATCGAAGCACATGAAACACCATTATCATGTATAGCTTTAAATTTACAAGGTACTAGATTAGCTACAGCTTCAGAAAAGGGAACCTTGATAAGAGTATTTGAAACCCAGACTGGGAATATGATTAATGAGCTGAGAAGAGGGGCTAATCATGCAAACATTTACTGGTAAATAAAAATAAGATATTGTAAACAATCATTTATTTTATTAATTGCTCAAATTTATTTTATTGTAGCATTAATTTTAATCATGATTCCACCTGGTTGTGTGTGGCAAGTGATCATGGAACTGTTCATGTTTTTGCTGTAGAAGATCAGAAGTTAAATCGCCAATCTAGTTTAGCATCTGCTACTTTTCTGCCAAAATATTTTAGTTCAAGCTGGAGCTTTTGTAAGTTTCAAGTTCCAGGTGGTCCACAATGTATGTGTGCATTTGGAACTGATAACAATAGTATTATAGGTCAGTATTATATCATAGTAATATGCACATATATTGTCAGCAATGATGCCTTGGATAACAATAATTTCTTCTACTTTACAGTAATCTGTGCAGATGGTAGTTATTATAAATTTGTGTTTAATAATAAAGGCGAATGTACGAAAGAGTTTTATGCACAGTTCCTTGAATTAACTGATGATAAAATGTGATTGGNATTTTTAATATTTTATAATTTTTATTTTTTATGTGAATTGAATAAATGAAAGTACATATTTCTAACACTATTTTTTTAGTGTTCATTGCGTGGGTTCGGAATGGAATAGTTTATATGGAAACTGAATATTGTGTTTGTTATTTGAAATCATATTATATGGTAGAGGACCAAATGAAAAGTACTATTATTTGTTGGTGTTATGTGGACTGTGCAGAACTATTAATGGCAAAAAAAAAGTTTAAGAAACGCTAGAGGGCCTATTTCTGAGATGTCTACTTACAGAACTATAAGTTCTTAAATGTTATAAGCAGAGAAAGGAATTCAATGTTTAGAGTTCCGCTTAATGTGTCGGTGTAAAAAGTAATTTTCTTACATTTAAATTAAGCAATTTATCATTCTGAAACTAATCCTGCAGTTTTTGGTGGCTTTAGGCTCAGCGATCAAATCACGTACTTTTTTATATTTATTTTATAAAATTATAAATGTCTTTTTTAATTTAACGTTACAAAAAATATATGATGCTCCAATATACTTGGTATATCGTATTTCGTATCATGAATATTAGAAATTAATGTAAAACCATGAAATTTGACTAATTATCGATTATATTCGATAAATAGCCAAATAAAATAATGGGACGTATATAACGTAATGAAGTTTTATAATCTTTATTTTTATGGTTTCATACATTTAATATACATATACACATACAATATGTATATACATATGTGTATATACAAAGAGTATATACATATACACATATAATATACATATACACAAGGAATAACTACATTCAATTGTTATTATTGAAATATTACCACAAAATATCAATGTTGTAGTGTCATAAAGAAGTTGGGATTGAATATAAAATAAAAATGATTACGAGATAAAACACTGTATTTGTTTACAATAAAATATAAACAATATGATCAGTTGCAAGCGATGTATTTTATTTTTTTTTCTCTCTTTTTTTTCGTATGTTATGCAAAATGTGATGATTAATCTTACACAACATTACTAATTAAAATTCAGTCTTACACAAAGAGAATGCACATTGTCTACATTCAAACTAAATTTTTCCAGCTAGTTATTAAAAGAATTTTACGATTTGTCAGAGCAATGATTGAAATGAAAAATATACATATATATTACGATATATGCGTCGCCGCATTTCGATATGCAGTTTAGATTTACATATTTTAAGAATACTCGTAAGTCTCTGTGCGTTGTTCAGAGTTTTAAAGATTGTTAAAAAACAACGCAAATTTGTCAAACATTAACCATAACTTATGAACACTAAGAAAGACGTATAATAATACGAAGCAAGCTTTTTGTACTGCAAACATTTTTTGAGCTTTTGTAAAATGAAATGTCTCTGTCGTATTATGTATAGAAATAAGATGCACAGTGTTTTTCGAACATAAATTGACCAGATTTCTTATTCGCCATTTTAACGTTCCATTTTTCATTCATCAACGCAGGCGGAACATGTTCGAATTCGGGTAAATTATAAAACTCTAAATAACAAGATTGCATATCAATAGGCCTTGTTGACTGACCAATGGTAATTTTAAAATTTGTTTAAAAAACACTGTCATTTGAAGGATATCTCTTGATAATGAGAGCTTTCGCCACCAAATACGCTTTTCCACATTCATTGTAACGAATAAATTCAACTTTCTGTCACTATTTCTATACCTTCGTATAGCGTTTTTAAACTTCGAACGGTTTATTTGCATCTACCTGAACGGCTTTTGATTTTTGCACGACCGGAACCACAGGCTTTTTCTTCACGCCATGAAATACGTGAGTTAGTCCTTTCTTCGTCTCGAAATTCTTGTATGTGCTGTAGACGACGAACCATACGTAAGAACTAGTGATTATGAAAATTAGAGCGATCATACCTAGAAAAAAGGAGATCTTCGATAACATAAATCCGAAATTTTTAAAACGCTTTAAATTTATATTCGCAAATATATCATTAATGTATTAGGTTGCTGCACATAAAATGTCGTTCTTGAAAACCTAATTAATAGGTTGTCATATCAAACAAGAAGAATTTAATTATAATACACACATGATAAATATTAAAGAGCAGTCTAATAAAATTATCGAAACTTGATTATTTGATGTCATGAATCACCAGAATATTCCAATACAAACATGAAAAATGTAACAAAAATATACATTTATCACCTGAAGAAGCTCGTAAAAATGGTAGAACAGGTGAACGTTAATTTATAGAATTCGAGATCGCTGATCTATAATTGGAAAATAATTCAAGAGGAAGAATGAAAAATATCATCGGCAATAATGTTTTGGGAAGATACTATTTCAATTGAAACTAAACCATTCTACAATTATTCGTCACTTAATGAAAGTTCGACCTTCCTGCCAAAAGAAAGTACACGATATGAATCTGAGTATAAAATTTCAACATTATTGTCATTTTTCTAAATATCCAAACGATACTTTCACATATGAATTGTGTCGATAAAAAAGAAAATTATACAATACTTAATTGAAATGTATAGAATTGTGTATATCGAAATTATTTCAAAATTTTACTTTTACTAACTACATCATCCATAATTAATGAATTATACAAAATTACTTGAATGAAAACGGCAATTCGTATACAATGACCCAACAATTTGACATCTGTTATAGAATTATATTTTTCTTTTCTCATATACTTATCAACTTACGTTCACAGATATCAGCCTTGCCACCAAGGGTAGCGATAAAAGGACAGTCTTGTTCTACCAAGAACAAAGAAATCGTCAACGCCGATATTATTGTCATCATGACCATCATCCAAGGCGCCATAAAGTGACGATTATTCTGTTGGAAAAAATAACTTGTTTTATCACGTAATTACCTTTGCTTATGACTACGTAAACTATAATTACCGTGAGCGCACCGTATAAGAGTAGAATAGTAGAAATAAAATGTATCACTGTGATCACTAGTCCACAGTACATCGAATAAACTGTTTCTAGAAGCATATAAAAGGGCTTCAAAATTTATGTGGAGGAACATGGTGATAAACGAAACAAGAAAAGGTGGTAATTATTTAGAAAGCAAACTCCCTCTTGGATTTCGATGATTTTTTAAAACATTATAAAAATCAATATTTCGATCAATCTTTTCCTAAACATATAACCAACGCTCGGCCTTAATTTCCGAAATATTCGTAAAAAAAATATAGGAAAAAGTTGTTCGAAATATCGATTTCTACAACATATTAAAATATTATCAAAATCCCAAAGATCGCGTGTCTTTTAAATAATTACTGAAAAGGGCGTTTGAAGAAACTCTTGTTACAAAACAATAAAATGTAAAATTATCTTGAAAATTATATTATAAACACCAGTTGCATTATGGTGCGCCATATCCATTTTTCTAGTATTTAAATGATTAGATGATATATCTTCCAGAGCTTCCCTTTCCAGAGCATCTTCTGTATCTCTTACCACCATTTCTTGAATTCCCTTAGCATGTGTTAGCGCTAGTACGACAAATATGATACTAAACCCGGATGTAAACTGTAAAAAAAAAAAATTAATAAATTAGATAGATAATCGGAATTATTTTATAATTTCTTACCGCAATTATTACACGACAGATCGTGCTTACCAATTGGAACACAGCTATCAACACTGTACCCTGCTTCAGGTTGAAATAGTGCAAGAAATTCTTTAACAGTCCCACCTTCATTTTGAATCTTCCTTATTTTCCTTTTAGCAATGCGAATACCTTTTACAGTTGTTATCTCTGAAAACAAGAAGGAAAATTAAAAAATAATATAACATCCAGGTGACAAAAGTGTCGTCGGGAATGTATTCTAACAAGAGTTAGACCAGCTCTTGGATGATTAAAATACTAACTATACAGTCATCATATAATATACCAAAATCCGCTGTAATAATTACAAACATAAAGATAAACGCGCGACCCTTCTAGGTCACTGCTGCCGCCGTTGTTCGTGGCGCAACGATAACAACAACACGAAGGGAGAAGAAGGAAAAAGTGAGAGAGAAGACAGGAGCAGGAAGTGTCAGCCGTAATCGAGTCAGGCTCAACGAATCTTCAAACGAGATTCGTCGCTTTCGAAAGGAAAGCAAGCGACGCGATGTCGTTACTCACCTCCCGGGAAAAAGTGCACGAGATATCACTGAAACGTAGTTCACAATGAAAATCAATAACTTTCACTGTCTCTCGCTTATACGAAAGCGAAAGATTTGATTGTCAGGCGGAACGATATCACATGAAGGATGGAGGACTCGGAACGAGGATATCTCGTCCCCGTTACTGGGATCCGTAAGAGGATTTGAAATGTGAGAACAATGATTTAAAGGGATCCCAGTTAGCTGTTTGTGCGCGTTCGACGCACGAAACGCGAATTTACCTCGTCTCCGAGGTGGGGAGGGGGTAGGAACGTATACCCCTAGTGGTGGACTGCACGACATGCGCAGCAGACCGATCTACTGCCGCATCCTTCAAGGTGCATCCGTTCCCAATTGATCATTGATTGTTACTTGCGCAAAATTATTAATTTTTGACCGCCTAAGTCCGTGGCACAGGAAAAATTTGAATTTATTACTGTTACAGCGACATAAAAAAGAGAGCCTTAGCTATTGATCCAATTGATCATTGATTGTTACTTGCGCAAAATTATTAATTTTTTACCGCCTAAGTCCGTAGCACAGGAAAAATTTGAATTTATTACTGTTTCAGCAATATAAAATCGATGGTCTTAACTATTGATATATATATATGTAGGTCCATTACTTATTTTTTATTTTATATCTTAAAAAGTTAGTGTTTGATGTTTTGTATATTTTATATGGGGTTATGTTTTACTGTTTAACTACTTGTTTAGTTACCATTTAAAATAAGATAAGCTGTACTTTTTATATTTTTTTCTACTCCCAAAATATTATTGTATAATCTTACCTACAGAAATAGTATTAGAATAATACATTGCTTTTATGGATTTTTTACAGATTAGGTTAATAATGAAAGAGGAATAATCATCTGAAAAAATATTTAAAAAATACGAAAGTAATTCATCGAATAGTTTCAAAAAATTATATTTCGTGAGATACGAAATTAAAATGTTACTTTATCGTTTATATTGCAGTAAGTTTTTTTTAGTTAACTTTACAAGTAACCGATATTAAAAATAAATCTTGTCCTTGTGTCATTTTACTTCATTGCCATCGACGTTTCGTATTGTTGCCAGGTATCCACGAACGTTCTACTTCCGCGGGAATCGCTGATACTTCATTCATCACGGCGAAACAGGTGCCACTTGAGCCGTTTATTGCCAGTCTCGTGAAACTTTGAATCGCAGTTCGAAAGTTGGTTCGATCGAGGTTGAATCATTTTCAAAGTAGCCATAGAAACGCGACACGGATTCAAAACATGCTTGTTTGTATTGCGGTTGTCTTTTTCGCGTAGCACGAATCGTGACAGTTCGTTCGTAGCTATTAAACTATGCTGACGTGTTGATAGCCTCTGTGTTCGATCTTTACAGGAGGTTACAAAATGGATCGAAGGTATCAGAAAGTGGAGATGGGGGTGGGTGCGTTCCATCACCCACCGAGAGCAAAATATAGCGAGGAAACAAAGAATTTGATCAAACGTAAGCCGATTTACCAAAAGTTCGATACGTTTGAATCTGATTAACCGAATGGATTTTTACTTTTTATTTGTAATTCAAGATTGAAGAATACATGACGATAAATCCATTTGACATATTTGTAAGATTCGCTACAAGCTCCAATTTTATGTAGGAATATTAGGAGGGCAACGGAAACAACTTTTTAATAATAAAAGTGGTTTATTCGGACTATGTTTCAATACCTAATCTCTCATGCTAACACGTTCATATCCTATCACCTTTATTTAAACCTTGCATTTCGTCTTCTTTCAATACTCGTGCTCTCTTCTTCGATCATGTCTATAATTATAGAATTTTATTTAATATTATATAACTTAGAGAAAAGTGTGAAGTTAATTTTTCTTTTACAAGCTACAGTTATATTTAACACTGTGATTTTAGTTTTAATGGAGGAATCCAAAGTTAGTATGATGAAAAGAAAGTCTATTCAGGAAGCGATTAATCGGGGCGAGCCCTTGTCAGTAGAAAAATCGAGAGTAGAGTCGAATAAACAAAATTTGCAGTATCAGGTAAAATCTGGTTAACGGAAGAAATTTGCTGAAAATTATATGAAATCTATTTGCATAGGTTCTGATGCCTACTGCTTGGAAAAAACGGTCACAAGATATGATTATTAAAAGTGGCGCTTATGAGAGGGAGCAATACAGAAGAACATCTCCTTTGCGTAAGATTATAAATCGTTTTACTTATTTTACCGATTTTAACATCCCTCGTACTAAAAATCTAATCGTGTAATTATAATAGTAATAATAATAAAATAATTAATTTTAATAATAAAATAATATTATATACATAATCGTGAAATATTGGAAATCAGAATTTTTATGATTTGAGTTTCGGTTATACATAAAATATGATAAATATAATAATTAAAATGTAATAAATATATTACATAATAGAAGAAATTATTAGTTTATCCTTCTATTTTTCACTTCCTAGGTAACACAGAGAAACAAAAGCGTCATTTAGCATGCATGATGGCGTACGGCAAGGATATGCCTGAAACTCCTCATGGACCAAGGATTCTTCACAAAGCGAGACGAGAACCACGTAGCTTCAACACCAGTGATTCCATCGATGATCGTAAGCAAATAAAACCAACGACTCTATTACGTTCCTCTTCTTACGACCCTTTTTATTTTTCAGTGATACGAGGAATTCAAGAAAGAATGGAATTTTTAAACGATATGGAATGCCTTGGAATGGAGAAAAAATATCGCCCTATAATACAGCAAGAAGTGGCGCATAAGTTACGATTGATCGAGGCGGTAGATAAACAAAGGTCCAAAGAAATTCGAAAGGACATCAGAAAACTCGAGAAACCATTGCCAAAACCACTGCCACTGGGACAGCTTGACGAAAATTAAGAATTCTTGTAACCTCCAGTCTTTTACATTTAACTAATTTATATTTTTGATCAAATTTACACGATGCACCGTATAGAATTTTAAATAACATATATACTAGATATAATAAAATAATAACATAAAACTCTGAGATATTAGTATTTCCTTGTAACAAATGTTTGCATACGTGGAAACGTATGAGAAACTTATGAATGCATCTATTTAAGATAAGAAATAGAAACTATTTCAAACCGCTTGTAACGCATGCTATATTAAAGACCGCGGTATATGCAAATGTATACGAAAGCATTCATGCATGTAGAATTATATATACATATATTTTGCATATCTTATATATAGGTTATGGTACATGTTTGTATGCAAATTCTGCACATTTCGATAATTATTTTCATTCTCACCTACTTAGATATTTATAGGATATTTATAAATAATAGTATACAAGGTTTTTACGTAATTCTTTGCGAAGCGGTGTTCTAAAGTTACGAATTTCCCGCGCTAGGAAGTTAGAGAGCCGTTAGTGTAAGTGGAACGTGTGAGAGGGCGCATGCGCGGCGGGAGAAATAAGAACGGTCCGGTCGGAGGAATCGCGCTGGTCGTCAGTTTTGCGCCACACGGCAATGGCGTATGTTGTTGGTGTTCTTGCGTTGTGGTTGGTATCTCGCCGACAGGTTATATTGTCATTCCATCAGAATACGCAACGCGAGTGCACGTAAAACATTGTTTTAAAGACGATCGTGAACGTGACTGTATCTTTGAAAAGCCGCGGTGCAACCTTCTCGCAGGATCCCGGATGATCTACAAGTGATCCAATATGGCGTCGACCGATCTGTCGTTCGGTAAATGATGAACCCGTGTACCGTATGCACCTTTGACAAGGTCTTCCCGAGGTCGTCCGGTTTTTAAGAGCAACGTGTATCCCTTTTAACATCGTCGAGCGTCGCTAGCTCTTTCTCTCTCCCCTTTTCGCTGTAGCATCTTATTTACGCGTTGTGCTTTGTTTGTATAACTCGTTGATTGCTCTTTGTGAATTAAATGTTTCATTATTTATATTCGATCCTATCCCAAACATTTTTCCAATTATTATCCGTTCGATTTCTAAAGCATCATCTCGTCGTATATTCATTAAAAAGGATTACATTCATTCATAAATTAAAACAATATTCCGTGCATGCATTAAGAACGGTTGGATTAATCTAATCGTAATAAATTTGTTGAAATTACACTTTCGAAACGGCCAATTATCGATCTTTCATTGCATTCGTTATCTAAGGTTAACATGTTTACGCAATAATGATTTTCATTTACATAAATCCCTGAGGTTTTCCCCGCTTTATAATATATACGTGCTAGTTCGTCCCCGGGTTGTAATGTTTTTTTTTGTGAAAAGTGAAATTTCCCGCGAAGTGATGTTCTTTTATTTTGCTTCTCGTCGCCGCGCTGAACCAGGCTGCATACCGGCGTTCTACAGAGAAGTCTACGAGAAGATCTGTTCTCCCACGAGTGGAAATGTGGAACGAGAGGTGTTTAAATCCCTTCTTGTCAAGTCCCAGCTGAGCAGCTCCGTTCTCAGCCAGGTATGTCTCCTTTTCGTATCCTTCTCGTCTCTTTCTCCGTGTCGCTGAGCGACTCGCACCGCCACATACAAAGAAGAGAGAGTACAGTGCCTTTAACTTCGTAATTTCTTCGCACGCCGCGCTTAGGTTAATGCCACCGCTATAGTTGCGCGTTAACTCTTCTTCCGTATCGAATGATGGCTAATCACTGATGCGTACTGGATGGGAATCGTTCCCGATTAATTACATTTATTAAAATTAATACGAATAAATTGCGTCGAAATTTTAATCAACAATACAACAATTCGGATATAACTTACAAATTTTTCATTCGGATTTTATTTCGATCTCGGAGTTAAAAATATTTATAATTCACGGAGAATCGAGAAGAATTAATTTTTTAATATTCCTGTTTTAATAAAAATATACTGGATACGTATGCAATATGGAACTACAGGATCTTCCATTGGTAATGAATATCGATGCGTCTCTGAAACATAATTAATAAGAAATATTCCTAGTTGAGTCATTTTTCATGGATCTTTACATTCTTCGGAATAAATTAGAAAATACTCACTATGTGAGTTACGTCCAGCTAATGTCTTGATCATTTGTGTTTTCTAAAGGACGATGACTCATTGCAGCTTTGAGAAATCCTTAGTATTAGTGAGCAGCTACTTTTAAGTTTAGGAAACAGTTATTGTCGGCTGATCCATATAAAAATGTAGCATGCTCCGTTAATATTAAACGACAATGATCCTTTATTGGTAGCCTCGACAGTTCAACGTCCCAATTTTGAAATGCATATATTTTAATATATTTCAGCACGCTTTATATGAAATCTTAACATTCACGTATACAATATAATATTTAAAAAATCGCACTCGATATTATTTAATAATTATTTCCTACGATATTATATAATAAATTGTTTATATATTAATTGCGATGTATAATAGAAAAAAAATATGTTACTTAGCGTAAATGTAATTTTTACCATGCGCGTGTTTATTCAAATAAGTAGTATTTTATTAAATTGAGTATTTCATTGAATTATAAGTAAAAATTATGTTTTTTTCCCAATATGATTCCTCGATTTGAAAAGTAACGTTCATGTTTCATCCTATTTACATTTCTCATTTACCAGGAAAATGTTTGACGACAGTCTGCTTGTTCAGGGTCCTCAGAATTATTTCTGGTTTATTCTGGAAAGGTTATTAAAATACTCTTTGCGATAAAGATGTTATCGAATGGCTAGGTCGTACAATTAAAGCAATCGGAATTCGATTTACTCGATCTCTTCTTTAACGTCGAATTATTTTATTTCAATTTCCAATATTCGTATTTTGCCTGGTAATTTTCAAATTCTTCCACCAATTCGGCCATTTTTATTATTAATTATTCTCTAAACATTCGATTTTCAGGTTACCTAAAACATAATTTGAATTGTTAGATTTCTTAAAGAATTATTATATTATCTTTATTTATATCGATTCGAATATACCAAATACATACGTGCACGAAATAAAAGTGGCTCAATTACTTCCTCGCAGACCCTCTATCTCGAATGTTCTTTAACCCATCGAATCTCCTTTCGAACGTTCAATCTAACCGAAACCCCTATCCCAATTAAATCTACTTTGACCAATTCGTAGTTCGTCCACAACGATAAATGCGTTGAACGGTCATTAATACGTCACTGTCAGCGCGAACGCATCGCTTGACACGAATTACATACATCGACGCGGTTAGATAACAAAACGAAATCGTACAACGGTACTACGAGCTATGCGTGTACGTGCCGAAACAGATAATACCGGGCGAATATATTTCTCGCATAGCGGTTTCGCCGCGTGGAGAACCGCCTTCAAATTTTCGACTATCAGCGACGCGTTGCGGCAACGTTTGACACTGAGGAACGTTGTCATCGTTCTTGTATCCTTGTACTCCTACATCCTTATGGAAGAGCGGAAAGGGAGAAGGAAGAAATGCAAGAGAGATAGAAAAAGAGGGCCAGGCAAGATTCAGACCGTGCAATCGCTCCTAGTCGCATGGTATCTGGTACGCAGTCGGTGTGTCTGAACCACTGAGGTCACATGGAACACGCATATTCAACGATATGATTCAACGTTTTACAACGCCTAGCCTGAATTTAATTACGCGCTAGACACAGAATCGTTTTTTTTTTCAGAAGGGAATCGAAGTAGCTGAACGAGAGAGGTTATGTTCCAGTTCCTTCCTCTTTTGTTTATGAAAATTAAGGTTAGGAGAAATCAGCAATACGAGAGTGAGAGATACGGTTTGTTATCATAGTCTAGTTATCAAACCTGTGATCTAGAGAGTATACAGAGGACGTTAACCTTTTAGCAAGTATAGTGCAGGTATTTTAACACATTGTTAATCGACTGCTTTTCGCAGAATTTATCTCGTATCGATGATTATTTAAATTCAAAATTCGAAATTGCACGCGAAAGAGAAGATTTTTTCAAAATTTCTTTTTTATAGCAAAGTGAACATACTCTGACGAGTTTAATTAACCAAATATTAGTTAAAGAATGCATTAAAGAAAGGCGCAACGAGTTTACTTTATTTAACAGTGTTAAATATACACACATAAGAACAAATAGTATGTTATTTTTCAGTATTATTCGTTCCATTTAATGCTTATAAATGTATCTTAAATAAATATAAGTGGAAAGTAAAACGTAATTATTTTCTTCGACCAATTCATTCCTTAAGAGGTTAAGTATCTTGTATATATTGAAACATGTGGTTCATGTTGCAAATCCTAGATATTATTATGTAGATTATGCACGTATATAAATATAACGGAAGTTTGTTTTAAAATTAGAATACAGCTCTGGTTAAATTACCTTTAATCTTTTATTCTTTGTTAAGTCGCGCGTTATAAATTACCAACGATTCGTGGTTTAAGTATAAACGAAGTTAAATTATAGGCATAAACGAAGTCAAATGTGACTCAAACCGAATTAAATCTATTAAATCTGTGTTCTGACTCACAGAATTTTTATTCTCATTCTGGTCACCGTACATTCTAGATTTTCGTATAGAAGGCAACCACCTGTGGAATGTCAAACAGGTTAGACAATCGAAATTGGCGAGTTTCCAACATAGAAACGTGCAGTTACATTGTTGGACCACAAAGTACTTACGTGCTTCTCATGTAAAAGCGAGCAATAAGAATAACAACTAAACATCCACCACCTTAAAACAGTAATGAACTAATCACTGTATAGTATAGTATTAGAATATTTACAGTATCCAAAAACAACATATATGTACAGGTGATAATGAAAGATATTTTATTTTGAAACACTAAAAGCTTCGCGTTTCGTCAAATTAAAAAATTAATTTATATACAATTACAAAATCGATCTAATAGAACAATTTTTCAATTCTTTGAAAAAATTCATTTATACTAAATTTTTTACATTGGCTACTTTTTTACTTGCAAGTACATTATAATTTATTTCAGAGTGACTGTAAAAAAGTTTGTAAAAAAAGCAATTGTAGGTACAATACATGTAAGAACACGTTTTTAATTTAATGATCCTTTCCAAATAATACATCTGGCAGAGTACCCTCCGCCATTTTGTGTCGCAATAAATACTCGCGTTGGAAGATGGCCATACTCCTTTTCTAAAAAAAAAGTGTTATGGTTAGTATTAAGTGAATTTTCACGAATTACTCATGCGAAGATAAATTAAAATTGATGCAATTTACGAGTGGTTACGTACAATGCAACACGTGTGAGTACGTGTAGCACGTGTATAAATTTTTTTCTATTATCTATTATCGCGTTATTTTTCAATTCTAAAGCCATTTTCTAAGATTTGACAAATTTATTAAAGATTTCCTTTTCCGATATTTATTGTTGCACAATGTTTTACGTCACAATGTCGTGTTTTAAATAATGAAGTCATTATTTTACAAAATTACATGTTAATTGCATGTCGAGATAATTTAAGGAAATGATAATAAATGAATGTAATTATAGATCAAATATATTTCTAATTAGTCAGGGAGTTTTTGGTAAATTAATGGAAGGATTTTGATTAAAGTACTATGATCTAGCCGAACTATAGTTCATTCTGGAAGGCTTCGAATTATCACTCATTCGGACAGCTCGTTATCACCGGCAATTACTTTGCGGTCGGTGAATAAAGTTTCTTTTCGTAATGATTATATTGTCTCGCGTGTGTTGTGACGGTATCATTATTTTATCATTAACACGCCCGCTGACGATAATCTGCCCGGACGCCCCTTTGTAATAATGGAAGATTATGTAGCAGGGTCAGCTGCAAACGCTTTGCAATAAATACTTTTTCTAAATGTTTAAAATTTTCATATTTATATAGGAAAACGCGATAAGTTACGTTTCATATCTTTTATTAACCGTGCAATTTTTAAATTCGGTATAACCAATCTTATATTACAAATAATGCCTTTTTTCAGTTTCAGATAAAAATTCAATATTATACATATGCATATATTAAATATATAATAATTATATTATTATTATTATATGACAAATATATATATTATACTTATAGAATAATTAAATTGTACATGTATCTATTATTATCCAAAGAATTATATTTTCTATATTTTTTTAATTATGTTATATTATAATATTTCCTCACAGGTACCAATTTATAAAATTTCCAAAGATACACTTATATTATTAATCTCTTTTTCAATAAATTCTGTATTAAAAAGTTCAGCGTTCGGTTTCCTATTCGAAAACGATAATGTCGATTAAAATGAATTATTTTCCTGTAATTACAAGGATGAATTAATTAGTACAGATTGGACGTAACGAGCACGTAAACATCCAGTGTATCCATCTCTCAATCAGTTCAATGAACTTTTCGCTACAACGTTCTTCACAAAATCGTTTATGTTTCATTCATAATTTTCTAGATTACGTCAAGTATCTGCTTACAGTTATTGAGCCTGTGTCCATGAATGAAATCGCTATTCGTGCACAATTACTTTATTGTACCGTTCAAATGGAATTAATACGATATAGCCTTCTTTTTCTTCGTAAAATTCGTTTAAATTCCGTTTCTATACGTAATTCGCGTTACATCTTTTTCGCAACGTAAAACGACGATAAAATTATTTCTAGAACTCTCTTTGTTCCCTTTGTAATCGCACGGTACACGCATCAAGTCTATGGAGTCTGGACGCTTGTCGATCGGATGACATCCTATAGCTAATTCGACACAATGAGCTATTTTATCGAGATGCGGCTTTTGAAAAACCCGGCAGAGACGATTATTAGGGGAAATTAGAAACGACAAGGTGACACCACATGACACGACACAACGCGATACGACGTAACAGGGATTGAACGTCGCGTCTCGTTCATTGACTAATGACACAATCAAAATAACGTTACGTGGGTCGCCGCTTTATCGCTAGTCATCGCGGGTCACTATAAATAGGCCGATCCAGAATGATACGCATCGTGTAAGATGATACAAAGTGTTTGCCCTTTGCCTTCTTGCTTGCTTACATGGTTATGCTTCTATAGCGTTCCAGGAAGTTTTCCGATGCATTTTATATTTATATCCGTATATTCCTTGTTTATTCATCACTTTTACATTTATATACCTTCTATTTCGTTCGCGTACTCTTACGTTTCCTTTTTTGATTTTTATATTTCCCGTTTCTCTCTTTCTTTATATCTTTTATAAAAATCTTGTCTTATTGTTTGATATTGTCATGATAGAAACGTAGTTAACGATAAATCAAGTATATACTAAATAATTAAAAATAACAAATCGAAGGAAATTTTCTGAATTAAAAGATATGTACAAGATTAACGATAATCTTAACCCTTTGCACTCTGAACAATGTTCGCCGAAGATGTGGATGGTCGCGTTCTTTTTATATACCTTACTAATTTTATTATATCTTCACTTCATTTCTTCTGTCATTTCCAGAAAAAACCGCAGAGAAGTATACATTTCTCAAAAAGTTGGAATAAGTTATTATTCGATTTTTTTATTACTATTCTTAATCACTAATAAACTTCAATGTCCCCTGAGAGGGGACAGCGGAGTGCAAAGGGTTAAAATTATTTTTCGTTATATTTCACGCAGTCTTTACTTTAAAAAAAATCAAAACATTTTCACGTATATTATGACAGTCATCCCCAAAAGGTTAAAATAAGAAAGAGAAAGAAAGAAAGATTGATAAGAAAGAGAAAGATTGGAAACTGTCCAATATAATAAAGCGATGTCCGTGATCGATTCTGAAGAAATCTGTGTTTGGGCCCTCTCAGCAAGGCCTTATGCCTTTTGGTGACATCAGTCCTTGCATCATCCAGCCTGATTTCAAGAAACCCTTCAACTTATCGCTTTTTCCTGAAGCAAAATAAATCCTGATGCAGGGTGATACCATCCAAATAAAGATTCATCTTACAATCTATATTCCTTGCAATTTTTATTTGATATTTTCATATCTTAATATATAATATACTTATATATACTTTGTTCTTGTAACCTTTATTATGCGCTTTATTCTCACATCCTTCGCTTCACTTTTTATTCTTATATTCCTTTAACACCTAAAATTTTGTATGTGTATCACTGTAGAGGTCAGTTTGTTTGTATTAATTATTACTTCTTATCCCACGCGTGCTAATACAAAGTTCTCTGCACGCTATAATAAGCTATAATTTTTAATAAAAAAGTCAAGCGTTGAGTAATAGCTGTGAAGTTATAAACACTCCTCATAACAGGATGAAAAAAATGTTCAAAACGTGTAATACTCGGAGGTAAAATTTTCACTTACAATTGCGTAATTGAATATCATCTGAGATATAATTAATGAAAGTTGCACAGAGTCGAGCATACACGCAAAGAGGAGAAATTACATGAAAAGGAAAGGCACTCTCTTCGTATTATCTCCGTAATTTATTTATCGATATTTTATTCAGCTTTTACGGTATTTTATTTCTGCTCACGAGGCTATTACGATATTTTATTTACTTTTCACCGATAAAATTTCATATCATAAAACAAGAAGTATCATATCCTTTGCATTTCAACGATGCTGTTATGAAAACATTGATGATCCGCAGTGTTAATTATTTATTCGTTTTATCTCCATCTTCATCTTCAAAAAGAAATTATTGTATAAATTTCAGAGATATACAGTTTTCTTTATTAATCTTTAACTTACTATCAAAATTATTTCCAATGCAAAAGTAAGATGAAGTTGCAATAAATCTAATATAAAATTGTATAATATAAATGCAATAAATTTATATTCTAATTTGTTTAACTGAGATTCCTCCCCTTTCCTCTTCTTCTTTTTGTTTAAAATAGATAAGAACATAATGAGTGGTTTAATTATAACTTCCACGGCTCGTATCTGATCTTACCCGGAAGTTGCACACAAAACGCGTTTGAAGTAACACATGAAAAATAGAGAATTCAAACTCGAAGGCCGCGCGTTCTTTGTCTATCAAACGGAAGGACAGCCCCGCCGAGCATTGCAATAAGAGAAAACTACCCGACATAGTGAAACACCGTGCAATACATGTGCAATCATGGGCTGTTCGAAATTTCTACTCGACACTTTCATTTCCCAGAAAGGAGATAAAAGTTTTAAATGAAAGAGGCAGTATAAAGTATCTAATTAAACAAAAAAAAAACAGCGTTTACGTTGAATTCTTCGTAGTTCGTTTCTCTCTTAATTTTCATTACTTGGATATCGTGGAAATTAGCATTTTCCTCTCATCTAATATAAATTTCATCGACGTCCTATTATCGTGATGTCACCGATGACTTACGCTACGTAGAACGTGATGCACCGTTTATCGGTCTGAGTAACGATTAGCATGTAGAAAATGTATATATTGGCACGCAATGCATTTTCGAATAAGTTAACAGGGATAATTTTGTTCTTTGCACACTGCAACGCCGATGAAGTTATATAATAATAAAAGATTACATGATCTGGTCTAAACACGGATATTACCTAATTTAGTTTACACTCCTTACAGTATCACGTCAACTTTATAACAATCTTAAAAAAAAAAAGGTACGAGAATTTGTATGTACCTAATAAAAAAATTTGTATACAAAAACCATTTATGATTTTCGACAAAAGTTTTTTCAGTTTTAGATACCAATTCTTATACCAAAACTTGTGAGTAAAATTGTAAAGTTTTATTTCTGGATTGACATTGTTAACGATCCTTATTTCGATCAATAATCGTCGGAATGATCAAAGGATGCAGAACGGAGAGACGAGATTCAATTGAAAATGGCATTGGCACGAAATAGCCGTCTAAATAATAAAAATAGTGCTGAAACGACTGGAATTTCTATTCGAAAGATTAATTAAATACGGACTATTTATATTTACAAAGTATAGTTGTATAATTACGTATAATTATGATCGATAATTATAACTGTATAATTAAAAACAGAACTTTGTATCGCGGATAAATAATTCCAGCGAACAATTTCTGTTTTTTCCGCGTTCTCGCGATTGATGGGAAATTGAAACTGTGCAGTTGTTGGGATCCACGCACGCGTACCATGCGACGATCGACACGAACATGCACGTGAGATAAAGCCATCATGGACATGAGCAGATCTCCCTTCCCTCCGGTTTTCTTCCGTCGCGGACGAGACTAATTTTGTTTAATGACATTCCAGTTGTTTCGCGCTTTATACGATACACGCGCGTCCGTCTTTCCTCTTCCTGCTCATCGATGTACAAGTCTACCCGTCTCTTTTCGTCTTCATCTTATCGTTAATTAATTTCGTTTTTATCTCCTCCTTTTTTCTCCCAGTATGAACTTACATTTATCTTATTCGGTATGAGATTGTTAGAAAGTTTTTCGGTGTTCAGAGTTAACAAAAGTGGGACAGTGTCTTCTAAACAGGTATTTTATACGTGTATGTACATCTACGTTCGCGTTTCCTCTTCCTGTTTACCACTTCTCTCCATTTGTGTTCCATTTTTTTCCTTTCCGTGTTCTTTTTACTAAATTTCACTCTGTTCCACATTGCGTTTATGCGTGTCGTTATAAAAAAAAAGTTGTCTGTTTATCATCTCGTGATTGTAACGTAGTCTCTGATAAATTAGTAACAGATATTTAAAAATTAATTTTTTTCTCTTCTTTATGTAAATTGAAATTATTTTTATTGCAGTAATTCTACCTTTTCGCAGTGTTATCGCAAAAATGTAATTTACACATATGCACGAATAAAATATGTGAAACCATTCACTGTGACTAATTCGAGATTTCCACTGTTCAAAATCAAATATTCCTGCCATTTATCGACAAATGACACACTCCTTGAAAATATGTACCTGAGACTGCTTTTACACGGAGAAAGTATACCACATAAAAGAAAATCCTGCAAAAACGACATACAGCTATCGATTTGTAATAAAGTATAAAAAGTATCTTAAGAAACGCAAACTGTGCAATAAATAATTTAAAATATAATAATGTATTCAATAGTATAATATAATATAAACAAGAATATGCAGATAATAAAATGACGCGTAAATAATCAATAAACCGAGAAAGGAATACAAAGAACAATATTGTATTGTCATTTCCTTACTTATTTTCAAACTCGTGTAACTGTAAACATGTCGCGTTAAACGAGTCTTCGAAGACCTAACCTCAAAATCGTGCGTAGAAGAAACTGCATTGTGTGAAGAATGAGAGGCAAGTGAAACAGGAAAGTTTCCATTGGACGTATATAAAATACGTTCAAATATTCCCTCTGATCCGGCAAAACGATGGCACCTCGAAGATCGAAGTTCGTTCGTGCGAGACGAATGTACTCCGTGGGCTGCATAAGGTCAGACGAAGATGCAAATAGAAAAACACCCGCATTGTCGGTTCACGAGCAATCGTATTTCAGAGGAGAATTCCTTGACGCGATTCAAATGCAGCAGTGGTAGAGAAGGGGAGGAGAATGGTGGGGGGGCACCAGGGATTATTGAAACTGAAAAGACGAACTCTCGTGACGGAGTAGACGCTCAGCTTTCGCGGCGATTGTTCGGCGTACCAGGTTCACACGTACCACGAACAAGGAACTTATTTTCACTGCGGTTTCCTCTCCCGCTGAACTTGATCAACGATTAAGGTTTAATAATGCTCGTGAAACCGATGAGAAAACAAGGAACCCGAACTGCGGGAACAAACACCGGAACACCACGGCTGTTGTGCACTTTTGTGTTTGCCCATGCTTAACGTTCGAACGCATGCGCTTTTCCTCTTTTCCCATTCTTTCCTTTCTTTTTGGCGCGCTTCTGTTCTCACGCCTATCCAACCTACTCTAACCCTCTCGTTTGTTTCACGCGGCAAGTCAGCCAGTTGTTAAATCAGTTTCGAGTAAATAGGAGTTGCACTAAATAGGAACCGGAATGGGTGTCAGTCATCTGGAAAATTAATTTACTCTCGGAGAAGCTGGAACTAGATTCGTGGTAAGCGGTAAACAGCTGTGGAATTAGGTACGAATAAAATTGTTTTCAGAATTTTATTCTTGTTTTTAGTCTTCTGGAACCTGTAGGCAAAATTGATAACAGGAAGATCAATAAATTTATTATATTCATTTTGGTATTTAATTTAATAGATTTTTTAATTGTTATCTAAACAAATTTTAGATATTGTAACGAACATGGACGCCATTTGCTTGAGAAATATTTTTATACTTACATAGTTATAATAAGACATATTCTTAACGTTTGTTTTAGCAATGTCTATTGCTAATGTTATTGATAATGGAGAACAGAATTCTTTTGTATAACAATTTTTAATAAATTTGATCATTTGTTATTACTAAGTTCTATATATTCGTTCGTTCTTTTTTAAATTGTTGTTATTAATGTCTTATCTTACTTTATGGTAAGATCCAATTTTCCATCGAAATTTATTTTCTATCCTCGATCAATGATCGACATCCTCATATCCCAACCAACCATGTATCATAAAGCATATCGTTGAAAGGTAGATTTACTGGTTGCCGTAGTACTAACATTAAGTTATCATGAACGTGATGTACCTACATTTGAGATTGAAATTCCTTATAATAATATCTGTATCCTCACGAGAAAAAAAAAGGCGGAGGAACGAGTAAATAGGTTCGATTCGTGAGAACAGCTTGTTGTTCTTGTAGAAACGAGTTTAATAGCATCCTGCTGTCTACACCATGAAATTGTGGTTTGAATACATTCCGTTGTTAAAACTCGTTTTGTAAAGAAGCATTTATATTCCCGAGCCATTTATATTTCGAATACAAGATAAACTTCTGAAAAATCAAGAAATTCATTTGTATTCTTCTCGAGAAATCGATTCCCGTAAGCGCTACAGCATTTGAAATACTTCAAACAAATATTTATATAAATATACTAAAAATATACCGTTCAATAACACTCGTAAGAAAGCTGGAATAAATTAGATAAAATTTCACGTTCGTATCATAAAAATATTCATAGAGCGATACAAATAAACGTATATCGTTAATAACCATGCAGTCAACGCAGCGTTATAACCTCAAATGAAAGAAAAAACACGAAACTTCCTTAACACTAGATTTCCGGGACCCGTCAATTTGACAGGTGAGTTGCTTGAATTATACAATATTAATAGATTTAATCAACTTATATTAAATTTGTTAATATCGTAATTGTTTTTAAATTAAACTCATGGTCTTATTTTTAAAGAAAATACGTAGTTTTCTTTATCCGTAAATCTGACGGATCTTCATAAAGATAAGTATACAAAAAACAAATAAACCGTAAACCTAGTGTTAAAACTATTCCTGTAAAACTACGAGAAAATCGAAGGAAAGGAATCGAGACATAAAACGATAATTAACTTTCCTCTCTGTATCGTACACCACTTTCGAATCAACATGTGAAAACAATCTGCACCATGCTTCGATTCATGGATCTTTCCCAGAGAGGGAACTCAACTGGCACGTCGCTCTCGTTCACGCTCGTCGCGAGAACGCGTGTTAACAATTTCCAATAGAAACGCTCGATCACAAAGAGACACGGATTAGGTGTAGCCTGTGTTGAAGCAGAATCTAGATGCGCGTAACGTGCGGCCCCCGTGTACTCTGCCAGATCTTGGAGGAACAGAGAGGCAATGGGAATGAGAGAAGGAGAGGCAGAATGGCGGAGCAAGGTATAAAAATTCTCGGAATGCAGTTACTTTCATTTATGGCCTAATCCTTCGGACTCGTTCGCGGTGTTAACCGAGGTTGCACCGTTAGTCGAGTGTATCATGCGGATTACGTCGCATTAAGCCGTTTTCAGATTAAATCAGGCCCCCTACCTTTCGTGTAAACAGACCGCTTGGTTTTAATTAACCTATACGCATGACGTACGCGAAGGCATGGTGATGAAATAGAACGTGCTAGATTTAGAAGTTGTGAGAAGTTATAAGGAAGATTTATTGGTATCCTGACTAGATTCGATTAATCTCATGGTTCATATCCATATGAAAATCGCGATAATAGAGATCGTTTAGCGTTTACGTTGAAATCTGATACAGAGGGATTGTTGCCATGCTTGACAGATGAAGGTTTGCTAGATTTATTGGTTTTACGTTTGCATTGTTTGATAATTTATATAAAGTTTGTTAATATTCAAGTGTTTGTTTTAGCTTGATTTACGAAGAATTCGAAGTTTAAGTACAAGATACATGGATATTTATTTTAGTAATCATCTGCAACACAAGAGAAATAAATGTAGATATAAACACAATTTTAAGTAGAAAAAGACAATCTTTTTGTCTTTCTCTATTATAATACGCACTTAAAACACATTCTTGAATGTCATAATATCAAGTTCTCTCAGTCTCTCTCTCTCGTGTAAAAATATCTGTTAATACAATAGGTGGTATTTCGTATCATTTTTCCGAATATTGTTAGATTTAAATAATACGCAAGAAAAGATTTATTTTATACTACCCTGAACTTTTATCTGCCTGGCAGCGATGAAAAAGTCGAGCGTATACCAAGGCATAAGGCTAATATCCTTCATCTTTCTCATGGTTTTCCATGCGAACCTGTTCCACAATTTTCCCGCGCACCTTTTGCGCAACCATGTTATTTTCTGCTAGGCGTGCCTTTCGTTACTTCAAATCGTGTTTATCGTGTTATTTTAAATTGAGAAACGCAATGCAGGAACGTAAAATGTTTCTATCGAAGACTTTTTAACATTTTTCTCAAATGTCACTTATAAGAAACAATTCCTTTTTAAATTTAAGATTACAAATTATTTTTAATTATATTTCGAAACAAATTTTTAGTTCGTATTAAAAAATTTAAATACATTACATAAAGACTAAAATTAAACATTATAAATATAAAAATATATTCTTCATAAAAATTGTTAATAGCTAATAAGAATAAGTCATTAAAAAGAACATTTTCACCATTCGTTAAAGTGCTTTTAACATTGTCGATCTTTGAAGGAATCCAACGTGTAAACGATAATAAAACGTCTTTATTTAACGCTTAACGTGTAAACAGTAATAAAATGTCTTTATTTAACGCTTACGAATTTACAACGAGGAAAAGAAACATATGCACGATTGGAAGATGGGAATGCAAAGGATGAGACTATCACCAGTGAGAGATTCGTTGCTATTAAATTCAACCTTGATTAAGTTTCGTGATGGAAAGGCGTCGCTGTCGTGAGAATCGCGTTAACGGTGAACGAAATTGTCGATGTGGAACTTTCTTGTGTGAGAATAACAGAACGATTACCGAATAAAGGGGAGGTCAGTAAATAATTCATCATGCGAAGCTACGCTCTCTTTTAATTACGATAAAAATGTCGAATCCGTTATGAAAATTTCCATGAAAAGTGACGCTACTAAGAGGTTAGTCTATGCTCGACGCATTACTAAATAGTCAAAGTTTCTCGTTTTCATGAATTTACAAACGTGTAATTAAATAATTATAATTATTTGTATTTATGCAAAATATATAATTTTAGTGGCTACTCTTACGTGTAATTTCGTGGATAATAATTTATTGCATATATTCACATAACACGATAATTTAATAATTAACAATATTAGCGGATTGGCAAGTTACAAGTTTTAAGTTGTAAACTCGTATTACGAAACGTATAAAGCATTATTATAGTAATAGTGTACTTTACAAATTTTTATTGCATAAAATGGATAAAATGTTACAGTACGAGTCACAGAAATTTATTTATAAAATTTTGACAAGCTTTAGAATACTCGTGCTCTAGAAGATTAGTAATTTTCGTTGTAATTTGAGGTTATTAACCAGCGATTAGCAAGCTTTTATTGATCGTTTTAATTCGACGTATTTATCTTAATGATTTATCATTTAGAATCAGCCAACTTGTGATTTGTAAAATTTGCATGTAGAATCGTTAATTATTATCATTAATTATCATTGGTTATCAAATTTGTTAGTATTATACAAGGATTTATTATTACTAGTAATATCTGACTTTCGGTAATTTCGGAAATATTTCTGAAACGGAAGAAAGTACAAGTTTGTGAATATTGTTTCTTTTTTCTTTTTCCCCCTCAATTAGATATGGGAACTGGTGGACAGCAAGACGGGTTATCTAACCAGGAGCGGATTGTACAAGGGCCTTGCTCTAGTCGCGTTTGCTCAGCAAGGAAAGCACCCAAGCGACAAACTCCTGGAAAACTCTGAATCTCAAGGTTTGTTGCACGTTTTATTAATTAAAGAAAAAATTTTTGAACAATTATGAAATTTGATAAAAGTAAAATGCGAATACATTTTCTTCCGAAATCGTGATAAATTATGAGGTGAGAGTTAATTATTAACATATCCTAAAACTCAATAATCNTTTTATTAATTAAAGAAAAAAATTTTGAACAATTATGAAATTTAATAAAAGTGAAATGCGAATACATTTTCTCCCGAAATCGTGATAAATTATGAGGTGAGAGTTAATTATTAACATATCCTAAAACTCAATAATCCTTCCATAATTAATACTTATTAATACTAAATATTTCTTCCTTTAAATTTTAGATTACCATCCCAAAGATCCCAAATTTCCTACTAAAAAACGAAAAAAAAAGTAAAAAAGGAGTGATTAAAGGTAATCAGAAATGGTATCACGGTGTCGCGTCGACGACAAATTTTAATGGAGGGTAAACACACTTCCGGTTACCACGTACTCGACAGATAACGGAGTGTACTCTACTAAAAGTATCACTGTAATTGGTTTGTTATCGCGTAAGAGGCTCTGATAATCCAGACACACAACACATCTAACATTCATCCGAGGAGACCCGGATTTTAATACTGTTACTGACCAACACAATCAGTCCTTGTTCTTCTTATCGTAGAAAAGACGTTGGTTTATCATGGTTGAAGGCAATCCACCGGAAGTGCACCGTTCTTCCGACGATTTTACTCGTCGTGACTCCGTGCACACGGTCACCTACAATCAAAATTAATTAAACCGAAAGAGACCAATTCGTGAAACGTATAAAATAACGTCTGTCCATGGAAAGAAGGAAAAAAAGGAATGAATTACGAATTGTATAATTGATGTTATTTTACTCTTCTGAATAATTCATTAGAGATCGTTTACCGTTTAATTACGGATGAAAGTGTTTCCTTTATCTAATAAGTAGTTGTAAAATGATTTTTATGTAATTTCGAAGAGATTATTAATAATCTTCATTCGGATGAATTCGCATTATCTGCTCGAGTTACGGGCGCAACAGTGTTATCATTAATCATGATTAAAACTGTATCATTATCGTACAATTTGTACTAGGTAGCTTGCTACATTATTCATAAGTGTTGTCTGTTTCATTTGCGTCACTTATTCAACGCATATCTCTTTGCTCTTATTTTTTAATAACGTTGAAATGCCGAACCGTTATAGCGAATATCTATTGAAACGAAAGGTGTGAGTTGCGGAATGCGAATTCAATTTTTGCTGATATTGATGAAATTGATGATGAACTCGTATATACATTTTATTATGAAATGGATTGTGTTGAATAACTGGTTACCTTTAATTACTTTTATTATCTTTGTTATTATAATTTCAAGAATATATTTGTATCTGACTTTTTTAATATTAATCTCATTTCTAAATATTCCGAATTTATATTCCAAATTTTGAAGTACCATTTTAATTATTATCTAACAATTATCATACTCTAAGAATTACTCTTTTTAATTGTCACTTTTATTAACATTATTAACATTCTTAATTCTTATTAAATTTCATGAACTATTGCTTTTTAATTTTCATTCTACAAATTTATGTTTCCAATATAAAACAAACTGTTCGTTTGATTTCACATCGTTACGAAATATATGTTTCTTCAATTTATGATTATTTTTTACAACGAAAACAATTTTTAAAAATCTGTAAACAATATGTACTTTAATTTTATCGTCGTTTAGTGATAGCTTAAACATCAAAGTTCAGTGATTCCTTTTTACGACCGTTTCACGTTGGATTTTGCTAATTAACGTAACGAGAAGTGAAATCGGTAAAAAGGTAGTCAGAACGAGCACCGTCTCAGGTATTATCACGTACACGCAACAAAGTATCGTAGGTCAGGTAAGCCTTTTCCACTATGGACGTTGCGGCTACGACGATGATTATCTTTCACGACGGGGGCACAACAATGCTGAAAGAAGTTACTTGTGGCTTCGTGAATTAGCTACACGCGATCTAGCCACGCTATAGATTTTATCGGGCAACTTTGTCCTTACATATCGCTTGTAAGGTAAAGCGAATAAATAAACGAAAAAATAAAAGGAAAATAAGATAACGCGGTGTTATTAACTATCTCCTTGCTGATTTTACAGAGTCTTGTAAATTATAGGCTTGTTAAGACTGGTTTATTTGGTTCCATTGAGCGGTTTTAAAATTCGCTTTTCTTTTTTTAATGGTGGTCTTTTTTCCCATAGAATTACCTGTTCCTGTTCTGGGCGATCTCTCCGAGGTAACACTACTGGCTCAGAGGTTGCACAAAGGGAGCAATCCAGCCAAGTTGAATCTTACTTATTCGGATATATGCAATCTGGACACGATAGAGGTGAACCTGGTGCCAGAGAAAAAAGGAATTTTTTTGAAGCACGTGGAGTATCAAGTAACCAGCAAGGTATTTTTCTCGTCCCCTTATTTGCTAAAAGTATAAATTTAGATTGTTACTTTTGTATCTCACAAAAATGCCTGCAAGTAAAGTGTTTAGTTTTTTATTCAATGTAAACTGTGAGTTGTGGAATGATTATTGAAAAGAGTTTCTTATTTTCAGAGATTCAATTCCGTCGTTTATAGACGTTATAACGATTTCGTATCGTTGCACGAGCTTCTCTTGGCAAGATTCCCTTACAGGTTGATACCGAAGCTACCACCGAAGAAGATTGTGGGAGGTAAAATATTGATTCATTGATCACTTATTTTCTTCAATACTTTCAACGTGCTGTAACAAATATTTATAATTTAACAAAACTCGTGTCCAATACCTTTCACTTATGTTACATACTTGTTACCATTATAGATATTAAGAATTGTTATTAATTTATATACCTAAGTAAAGTAGGTATTATTTTACTTAAAATAAGTAAAATTAAAACTCTCTAAATTATTGCAAATAGTAACATTATAATAACATCATTTTAATTACTAACCATAATATATGCGTTTGCAGCTGACTCTCAATTTCTGGAAGAAAGGAGACGATCCTTATTAAGATTCCTTACCGTGATTGCTCGTCATCCTGTAGTGAGCAAAGATCACATCGTGCAATTCTTCTTTACTTACACTGGCGAAGAAACGCAGCACAAAATTCGCGAGGTGTTTAGAAGAGTACCTGACGAGTTTGCAACGTCAGAATTGTCGTCGAGAGCCAAGGAACTGGTGCCTCCGGAAACGCTGACCGAATTCGCGAATAGTCGCGACCAAATCAGAGTGATACTCCTCGGAATTTCCCGATTAAAGAATATTGCCGATTGTCTAGCAATCAGATCGCACAGCTATGCGGTAGATATGGCGGAATTAGGTACTCAGTTAAGCAATTTGGCTTCGGAACCACATGGCACCACTGCTTGGGCCACTGGTGGTTCCACTATTTGGCAAGAGATGAAGAAAGGATTCCACATAATTTCGAAGTAATTGCTTCATAGAAAATACTTTTCCTTTTGTACGAGGTTTCTCATATACGTTCGTAATTTCAGAGAATTCAATCTACTTTCAACGAGAGCTCTTCAACAAGCAGTCCGAGAGGAAACGATGGTATGTGAAAGGCTGAATCTTCTCTTAGACGTTCTAGTGGCGCATAGAGTCCTCTGTGAGAGGCACGAACGTGGTGTCAGTGCCGATCATCAACGTGCATTGTCTACTATGTTGTCCCTAAAGAAGCGGCAAATGCAAGGAGTCATACGCGGAACTGACGTAAGTAGATCCTTCGAGACGGTGGAGCAGCAAACGATGATTTACAGTCTTAAGAAAGGTATATTTATCCGGTGACTTAACTCGATTCATTGTTACCCGTGTGCACAGGTCATTACGTGATTATTCGGAAATTGCTCAAGGTCTTTTATGTTAATGTCGCAGGAAAAATGTGATAATATATAATCTCAAGCTTGTATCGTCTTACATAATTCGTCCCAATTGAAAACAGTCTAACACGTGCAGCTGTCATATTTCGACAAATTCCTTTACTTTTTTATATTGATATCGCATTCAAGTTGCATGCAAAATGCTTGTAACATGTTATTACATATACCTTTAAAACAAGTTAATATTTCAATAATTTGTCTTTTGACAGACTATAATTTATTAGAAGTAAAATGTTTTTATCGGCTGTTTTACTGCATCAAATTTGTCTCTATTTACAGAGTGACACAGTTGAATATCTTGAAAATAAAATGGTGGCTCAAGAGTCGGTGATTGCAAACGTCGAGTTACGAAATTGCTTTTCGTTGCATTGTTTACACATGGAGACACAGCTCGTTCACGCCCATTTAGAAATACTTGCTACAGTTCTACAGAGTCTTGTCAACGTGCAAATTCGGGGTCATTCTGAGGTGAGATTCTTCCATTATTTCCAATATATTCTAAATACCATAATAATTTCCATCATGTTTGATGTTATCGACAAACAGATGAGAATTTGGTAAGTGCAATTCATCATATCACAAAAAGGAAAAAGTATTTTTATTATTATATTTTTATATTTTATATTTTATATTT
>NIJG01000123.1:9262633-9276515 GCA_002201625.1 Euglossa dilemma | reverse complement strand
GTCGATTTTCTGATTAATTGCTAACTGCACATGTTCAATGCAAATATTTAAAAATAAAGAGATTGAAAGTACTGCATCTCTTCCGGGAATTCTTTTTTTTTGAGACTCTATAATACTGGGTTCGATAATTAATCATGATAATTGGTATAAATAATAAATAGTTATATACTTCAATAAATAATATGTGTGTGAACTGACTCATGTGATTTTAATACATGAAGTATTTACTTTTATGTTCGGACGAAAGTTATACCGAAATAAAAATCATGGTCAATTAAAGGCTATTGGTAATTATAATAATATCAAACATTGCTTTGATTATTTCAAGATCACTACTATACATTCTTGTCGGGATTAACAGAGAAAAAGAGAATTAATTTCCTCATCTTTATAAAATGTTATGTTTTATTATTTATTTCATTATTTTCTTGAAATTTTTAGGGTATATAGTACAGAGTATTTCTAATTTTGTACAAGCGTTTGAATAATGCGATTAAAACGTAATTCATTAATTTATCCATATATAAAATTTGATATGTACCAGTCATGTTTGTTATATTGTTTGCAGTATTTTACACAAAAGTGTATGCCCGTATCGAAAAGGACCGATTAAGTATCGATCAAGAATTTCAAACAATCTCGAAATCAAATTTGTTATATATAGAAAATTATGTTATTTATATTATATATCGTTTACAATGAAATACATGATGTTTTTTCATATTAAGAAATACAAAGCAAAATATATCCAGAACTCAGAATACAAAACAAATATATTTTTAGTAACGAAGTTAAACGAAATGTCTTGTACATGTACAGCGTGAGTCACTTAACGCGTTTTATTTAATCAAATCTCTTTCTCATAAGTAGTCAGCACTTATTCAGTTCTTCAGCATAATATCATGAAATAGTAATATTATGACGAATTCGATAAAAATTTATGAGAATGCTATTTAGGGTTGTTACGTTCCAAACTACTATGTATAAATAAGGGTATTTGATTTTGTAAGATTTGACGAATAATAGATGTGCATATGAATCACAATAAAATAGTAAAAATATATTACGATATGCTAGAAATATTTGTATTTTCAACACGCGCGTTTAATTTTAACATCAATCAAACACGTAAATTTAGCTTTAGTTATTCAGTTCCACGTGCGTTTGTATGTATGTCTGACTTCAAATGACTTTCTTCACTTATTTATATGAAACTATAAAATTCTTTGTACCGATAAAAAGAATAAATATGTATGATAGAAATCAATATAAAAATCGGAAGAGATTTTTTTCTAAATTTTGTATCTATAAGTAAACAAAAATCATTTGAAGTTAAGAAAATTCGAAGGAAACAACAAATTACCGCTCAAACAGGGAATAAAGAATCATTTTATTTTTAACTTGGAAATGTGATAAATTTCATGTTACACGATACATTTTTTTTTCTACTTTAAGAAATGTCTGCTCGTTACAATGAGAAAGTTAACAATTTTTGCGGGGACAATTATTTTGCCGCGAAGAAGCATTAATTACGGTGTGCGTATTAAGTGCCTCATTCTATATGTGCATAGATCATTGAAAACACTGATTTATAGTCCGCCAATACGTAATTTGTAAGTTTTTATTTAACGTAAATTTTTATCTGAAATACACATAGTCAAATTTTCATATGACTTCATTGCCATGATATACCGTGGTCTAATAACTATCTTTTGTTTCAGTACTTTCAGAATTATGACAATTAGTGGAAAATTAAGGCCCAAATTAGGGCCTTAGACACGTAGGAATATTTAGTTTAAGAAATATCATTTTATTCGTTCATTTAATTCGCTATTACTCATTTCGATCTTGCATTGCTACATTGAAGAGGCTCTATTAAATTGTTAAAAAGTAATTTTATCTTAAGTATCATTTTTACAACGGTCGTTTTCATGATTAAGAAAGCAATTTCTACAACGTACAAATTTTGTTAAACAAACTTTGCATTATTGGCTTCCATTGTACGGAAATGTTAACACTTGCAATGGAACTGCATCGACTTTAATAAATTTCCATTTTTCTTCATTTCGGGCGAGATACAACTTCATTTAATGACAACTAGTAGATTATAGATAAAGTTCATCAACTGTGCTATATAATGTATTCACGATTTTATTGTTTAAGCGGTTCGGAAATTAAGTAATGAAATTGTGTTAGGGTACATTAACGAGTTCGATCTTATCGAATATTTAATATTAGTGCAAATTTTGTATGTAAAATCGACCAAAGGTTGATTTAAATCGTTTCGTCTTTGGATCTCTGATTATTACAAATAAGGGAAGAAAGACTGGTGAAACAAAAAAAAATTAGACCTAGAATGCAGGCAAGATAGAAGAAGTTAACTGCTATAGTTCGGTTATGGCCATTGTAAAATTATAAGCAACTACTTCATATGATATTAAAATCTTTCTCACGGAATATTTTTACAAATAGTTGACGATTACGTGAAAATAGTTTTAATTAAATTTCGATATCAATAAATTTATCAATAAGTTATGCAATACACGTAAGCGTATCTTTTATGTATAAGATTCCCTTACTACTTTGTTTATAATTTAATTATTCGAAGTATGGAAATCTACAGGGTGCTTCCGTAAACATTCTTAATTAATTATACGATAAAACGAGAAATTTCTGAGGTAAAAGTAATATGATTCTTAATGTGATCATTTTCGTGGACATCGATTTTTTAATTTATCNAAATAAAATAGTAACGCTCAGATAAATTATATTTATAAATTATGATTGAATATAATTTTATATATTTTTCTTCCACAAATTTTTTAAATTATAGATATCTTCGATAATGTGGCAACTAAAAGATAACAAGTTGAACCGTCTATAATATAAAAAATAGATATAGAATAATAACTTAAATAGCATGCGAAGTGTGTTATGTTTAATTCAGAAATTTCGCGGCTCGATATTTCTCTTTAAATATAATTTTAAGCTCAAGAGTGATTGTTGACCGTCGAATGAACCAATTAATATAAAGATCGATATTTATCGTACTTTTATGTATGCTGCTCAAAATAATTAAGGGATCATATTTCTAAATTATAGAATAAAATAAATAAATAAGTTCATTCGTTACTGAAGTCAACAGAGTGCTACTCCTATTATTTCGAGCAGCGTAATTTTTTGCAAGAAATATGCTTATAAAGTAAGATAAGAAAGTAAAATACAATGTACTATTTCAATTTATAAGCAGTAAAACAATCTGCAAAAAAAGAACATATAATAAAGCAATGAATTTATCTAAGAGAAAAATGCAAGATAATTCTATCGTTTTCTTCAGTTAACAAGTTGCTATTGTCACAGTAAAAAAGTAGTAGCATTGAAATATCTCACTTTGCATTATAATCAATCTACAAAAATTTATCCGTTACGANAAATAAAGATAAATTCAGTATAAATAAGTATTAATATTCTAAGAAAGGAAGAAAATTCGTTCGATCAATAATTTACCATAATGTAATCATTAATGGTTGACACAAAGCTGCCTCTGATGCCAATAATCTTGTAAAACAATATTTTAAACAGGAAATATAAGATATTTGAAAAAAAAGAACATATAATAAAGCAATGAATTTATCTAAGAGAAAAATGCAAGATAATTCTATCGTTTTCTTTAGTTAACAAGTTGCTATTGTCACAGTAAAAAAGTAGTAGCATTGAAATATCTCACTTTGCATTATAATCAATCTACAAAAATTTATCCGTTACGAAAAGTAAGCAAGAAATAATTAAAAGAAGTAAAATAAAACGTGTCTTCGCTTTCTTCTTTTTAAAAATTTAACTTTTCGTTTGACAGCCCTCGTATCTCATATTTTCTCAGTTTCAAGCAAGTTACCCAAAAGAATCTGAAGTTGCCTGCAATCCACGAGAAGAAAATATAGTTATATATTCAAACGAGCTACGAGTTACTATTCTAACGTTTACCTTGTTCGAAACGTTAGCTCCGCTCCGAAAATCCCAACCTCACCCGAGTCCAATGGTACACCAGCGCGCGCTCAGAGCCAGTACCGAAAAGTTCTCGAGGCGGGACTTTGCGCAAATGATTCGGGCAAAACCGCATGTACAGGAAACGCAACCAGTAGCCGGTGGTGGTGGCGTGGATGGCGATGATGGCGGTGGTAGAGGGACACGACTGCTCGATCGTGACCGTGGTAGCAGCATGGGGTAAAGGTGCGAGCGAGCGAAAAAGTGGAGAAAGGGAATAAACGAGTGAGATAAATCGACGAGTGGGAGCGACTAAGGAATATAAACAGCGAAACAGGGAAGAGATTATCATACCTGTTGTTTGCGAGAGCAGGATAGCTATGTTCGAGGTGGACGGAAAGGGAGGTAAAGGTGGGTGGCGGTGGTGGTGGCGGCAAAGGAGAAAAAGGGGGGCTGCGGAGGTGAGAAGGTAGGAGAACCAGCCTCCGCCAGTATCCACGTGTTCAGTGTAGTAGCGCGTTATGACCCGGATGTTAGATCGTAGCTGCAGTTTTGCGAGAACCTGCCGACCCGGATGTCTCGTTCGTCGTCTACAAGTGATCCGCTACTAATGTCCTCCTGGTCACCGAAATATGTTCAATCGGTAAGTAATGTTCGGTCACGTGATCGACGTGTCGAATGATATGTTTAACGCGTCGCGAATACTACTTATCTTTCGAGCATTGACCGTCGATCGTGATTTCTACCCCTTTCGTTAAGCGCCTCCGACGGTGGCGTTCACCACACCGTGGAAATTCGATTGGTTCGCTATTTTGACGTTTGATATTTTTACCGATCGGCGCGATACAAGTTTCACTCTTCCTCTCCTATACGGCGTTCTATTCATTTCCATTGGTAATTTATTTCGGACGCTGGTTAAGTTGCGCCGTATGACAAAGAAAAAGGATCGGGAATATGAAATTGATATAACCTTATAGATTGCGGAGTAAGTTCTATTCTCACGACGTTTAAATAATCTCTGTATGCAAGCGTCGTTATCCGTAACGAACATTTTAAAAGTAGTAAAAATGTGTGTACAACGCGCGTCAGTTTCGCAAGTAGATTCAACCGTCCCGCAAAGTATAGCGTATCGGTAACATCCGTGTGTGCTTGAAGGATAGATGCGAGCAAATCAACGAAAGGTGCCAGCAAACTTCGAAGGGACCTGATAAATGCCGAAATCGCCAACTTACGTGATTTACTGCCATTACCGCCCTCAACCCGTCAGAGACTTTCCCAGCTACAGCTTATGGCCTTGGTCTGCGTATTTCTTCGAAAAGCCAATTACTTTCAACAAGGTAAGCATTGCAGAGAAATCTAATCAAAAGTCGAAAAATCTTCACAAATTTGAAAATCCAGATTTTTAGATACACGTTATCGATGCCTTTATTGCAAAACCTGGCTCGTGCTTTACGTTTGTTCTCGTCGAGTCGATTATCTTGGTATCTAGTTAATGCATTAAAGCCGATGGTTATTACTGCACGGGTGACTATGTTTTCATGGTATTCAATTTTTTAAACAGTCCTTGGTAACCGCCATTTTTGATTCCGGATATCTCTATGCCGCGAAAACAAATACAGCTGATTTATTCTAATATTTATAACCGGTATCATAATCATATCGCAATTTGAGTTTCGATTTTATTGTAATCATTTGTACAACTTTGTTTCAAGCAATTTTGATATAGCGTAAAATATTTAGCATAAAATAATCTTGAAGATGTTCATAGACAATCAGCCCAATTATTATTACTTTGAAAACATTTTCTGTCGATATGAGAAAGTTAAGGCGTACCATTAGAAGTAGAAAGAAATACCTAGCATAGGGTAATTGGTTTGTTTAGTTTAATAATTTGTTGAATACACGCAACGTGAGTCAGAAGAACGGCGCATGGTTCATTTCTGATTATCGCATAAGTTACTTCATGTTCTCCGTGGTTCTTGTAACTTTTAGGAAACTACAATCGAGTATTTACCCAGTATTTAGTGATATCTTACGAGTTTTCATATTTGAACACAGCTGAAAGTAAAATTAATAGTTAGTCTACTCTACTTAACTAAATTATCGGTATTTTAAATACTCATAATTTTTCAGATATGTAAAATGATAGATTTGTAAATAATTAAAGTTAATTGCGGATAAAAAATATTTGCCAATATTTATAACAACACGTATTGCGATCATATCAAATACTTATACTACTTCAATCTCGATAAAAAGTTTTAATCAATTCAATAGTACGTAGGATTAAATATATATTGTAGTAACACAATTCACATCTAAATAGATATGAAAAAAATGTACAACAGCAATTTTTATATTTACAATTGAACGATTCATGCTTTCCATATACAACTTAAGTGACACTTCGGAAAACAATTAATTGCGTGATTAAATATTGATTGTAATCGTAGTAATTATATTCTTAATCAATGACAGCAAGTTATGTAAAGCTACGTCGATAATTTTTTGTTTTCATCTTTTTGAGCTAAAAAATGAATATGTCATTGAAAATGGAGATTTTGCATATTCAATCTTCGCTGTGCATAACATTATCGAACACTTTATAAACCGTTATAAATCACGAGTACCCAAGACTTAAAGTGCAGCATATAATCTGTTTAAAAACAAATCGTATTATTTTTAATAACTAAATTAAACTAAATTATTGTTTTTAATAAATAGATTAAACTGAATTCATAGTATAAAATAAAAAAAAATAATGTCTAGACGTTGTAAGAACCGTTATCGCGTATAGATAATTTTATTTCGCAGTGTTATCATAACTAAGTTAAAAAATGTGAATACTACAAATATTCAACATAATATTCAAAATAGATAGAAAATTTTGTCAGCTGTAGTATAACATTAAATAAATATTTATTTCTTTTAATTAATCTAACCTACTAAAACCAAAATTCATTTTTAAAAATTTACTCCTCGTAATACAAGATATTTTCGGAAAACGCTTTATCTTATACGAATAAGATATCTATAATTCTCTAATATTCTTGTTATTGTGTAATAAGTCGAACATAAGGAATGAATTGGAATTGCAAAGATGTTGAGAAAAATCTGTTTTCTACTTGGAAGGCATAATTTTTATTAACGAAGGATTTAATTGTGTATAAAATGGTTGAGATCATAATAATATATCGGAAACATCTAAAGTTAATATTTTAATTATTATAAAGTACAGTTAAAGTAAAGCAAAGTTCAAAATTTGCGAATGCTTTTGCGTATACTTGCTGCACAGTGAACGCTATGCCTTTGTTTCATGGCGAGACGCTCGTCGTTTTAATTTTTACATTCTCCATCTTCCAGTAGACCTGTACGTCACTACAAAAACCAATATCAAAATATCGGTAACTGTATGAATTATTTCAAAGTAGCAGATAGTAGATAATTATACCGACTAAAATAATACTATTGATTACCGGAGTCAATTTTGAAAATTGAAAAATTGAAAGAATAAGAGTTTATTAAGGAAAATGTTTCTATATTTGCTTTATAATTACGAAATGCATTATTTTTAAATAAATTATAATTATATAAAGTACACATTGCGATTGTGCTTTGTATCGGATGATATAAGTTATGAATAATGTAAATAACAACAATATTATCATTTACTTTATAGTTTATCATTTTGAACACTTGTATAAATGGAATAATTCATATCAATTTTGATGGTTTATATACCTGGAATCTATAACTAATATATACGATATATTACGATGTATTAATATGAATACCATTTAATACCATTTACTATTTATTTTCAACCATTAATGTTAAACTAATACATTATAAACATTAAATAACAGTCGAAACATAATTTGGTAATATATTACGAACAAATATATGTATATAACAAAATAAAGTTTAAAATAACAAATTATTAATTACTTGGAACTGATCGCGCTAGTAAAATTATACCGTTTAAAATTATTTATAATCAATTTCTCGAATACAATTGTGAATAATGTAAATAATTATTCACCCTTTGCGTCTCCATAATTTCACAGTTATACCACTATTTCATTACATTTCACGCAATTTCTTTGCAATAAATATCGTTACAAATGCGAGACCAGATCGTCTTTATCAAGTTACAAAAAGCTACGTACTCGTAGAAAGTTCTTGAAGGTCTCTGTTTATTTGTACACACCTCCACTTTCCGATCCACAGATCGTGCAAATTCATTCGCGTTTAAAACGTTACTAATCATCCTCTGCGAAATACATAAAGAATTCCCTTACTTCTAATATTTACTCCGTCGATATACAAGTGAAATACCAATCAATAATTCGTCAACGAAAACGGAAAAACTGCATTATCTACGGTCCATCGAGATATATTTAAAAAGGTACGAAATTCCAACTGCTTCTCAATTCGAAGCAAGACATTACGTTAACCTCAAAGTTTCCAAACATTTTACGATGCAATCGACACGATCGAGTGACACGATATATCGATAAATAGTTCCCCTAGGGAAGTTGGTATAACCACTGCGGAATATCGATCAAATTTCGCAGCAGTGAGAATCAAGCGTTTGACAAGAATATTAAACGGTCGTTCGAGCATCAAAAACTTCGGGCATCTCCGTTGTGCAAGCGTAGAGAGTAATATATAGGTAAAAGGTAGGGAGGTAGGTAAGGCAAGAAGGTAAGATCGGCGTACATTCAAACTCAGCGGAGTCTAAGCGCGAGTTCCGGGTGATCCGCTGACCTGTCGGCCTTTGCAACAACACTCTCACGCTCCTGTAACCCATACTCCCTCTGTATCGTCTCTCCGCTCTCCGTCGTTCTTTCTTTCTCTCCTACATACTCATTGTTTCACAGTATTCGATACTATAGTCCCGTGTAGCGCCGTTTGTAAACGTAGCCGTGCTGCATTAGCATACGCTTCTTTCCCTCTCCTCTTTCTCGCTCCTTTTTTCTTTCCCCGGCTCTTTCCCTCCTTCTCCCCCCTATAGAACAACGTTGGAAAACGCATAGATCGAACGAATTTTCCGCCGTTACTCTTTCGTTCGAACGTTTCATTGGTTATGCTCATGTTTTTTTTTACCGTGATGATCGCTGATCGGGGAATGAATACTTTAACGGAGAAAAATGAAATTCCACGTTCGGTTGAGAGAGGAAAATTCGATTTTCTGTGCCTCGATCATTGTACTCGAGATATTTGGCTGGCAATCGGGAAGGATTATGGGTAATGGATGTTTAGGTAGTGGTTGGGTATTTTATAGCTAGCAGATGTTTGGAAATTTATTATTTTCGTATTGCTCGGTGGCGGTGTGCTCTTAAATAGTTTTGGTGCCATAGTTATCGGAACTTTTGTGGGATATTGGATGGCCGGTTTGATGGAGAAGTTAAAATTAGTTTGGAATGGTAGGAATGCAGGTAAGTGAAATACGCGAGGTATGCTAGGAAGAAATTTCCTATAGTTGCTTTAGAGACTGATTTTATACATATAATTATAGTTATCGATGAATTTCAAGTAGGTGAACGTTTTAGGATTGGTTTTATTAATATAGAAACTGGTTGTATATGAATATTTAACTTCAGTTCGATTTTTTTTTTTTGTAGTGATTATTTAATTAGACTGTCTTGTTTTCTATCCGTAATGTTTTTTTTTTTTCGTTTTTTTTTTTGTTGTTGCCCATATTTGCTGTGTCTTATGAATTTTCGGTTCTAATAATAATATTCATATATATGTATGACATTAGAAATTTTTTACTTCATTTTTGAATATTTATTGAAACGCTGACTAAGAAATTGAACATGTATAATCACAATGAATAAATATTTGATGTTTTTATAATGTCGTTTTTTTAAAAACATGACTGGCTTTGAAAGCAAGCATTTAATACTAAATTCAATATATACGATTACCATGTATATAAATACTTTATAATTTTTGCAATGTCATGTTTTAAAAGTCTAGTAGTTAATAAAAATTAAAATCGCTTGTAATACNGAACATGTATAATCACAATGAATAAATATTTGATATTTACGTCGATATTGTTATCCAAGTATTGTTATTTAATTTTTATTTATTACTTCTCTCCTTGCCCTTTGTCTACGTACAAGATGTTGCCTGTAAAATTTTTTTATCGTTATTGAGATAAAGAAGATCTAATCTGGAGAAGCTTTAAGTTGAAATATTTATGGATAATAAAAAGTGTACTAACGATAAGATCCTAGAAATACCGTCCTAATATCTGTTTTATAGACTATTCATGAACATCGTAACAATTTTATGCTATCTCGTATAATGTTTAAATTTCATAATGTATTGTACAAGAGTTACGAACGTTTTTAATCCGACGATTAAAATTATATCTATCTTTAAATTCAATTAAAAAGATTGTACATGGTATTAATATTCGCATAATTCATTAATAAAAATTAATAAAATCGACAAACAAATTAAAATTTATTTCTATATTGAATTGAACTTGGTCTCTAGCGATTTTGCGTATAAATTACATCGTACATAGATTTTTCGTAATAAATTAATTGCTGAATTTCGATTAACTCACTGATTGTATTTTTCTTTCCTGTTTCAGCCTTGAAAAACTGTCCGTCCGACTCTTCGAATATCCCGACCCCTAACATTGGATTTTCAAAAGTAATATTGTTTATCATGATATCGCATTGTATTTTTGACCGTTAATTGCTACGGTACAAATGTTGGCCATACAATGCATGCAATTTTTCAGGCCATGTCCGGATTTATAATGATGATGACCCAGCAAGGGAAACTGTTGTATATATCGGAAAATGCTGCGGAATATCTTGGACACTCTATGGTAAAGTAATTGCAAAGACACAACAATTATGGTAATCGATCACATTAAGAATTCATTAAAGCAAATATAAAAAGAATATGGATTTTAGGTGTTTGATCAGTTGCAGTAAAGAAATATAAAATTTTCCATACATTTTATCATTGGAATCGAATTTAATTCAATGTTCTACATTGTACAATGTATTTTAGGAGGATTTGCTTATCCACGGAGATAGTGTTTACGACGTAATAGACAAGCAAGATCACATGGTTGTACAAAATCAATTATCTAGAAATAGTCCAATTCCAAGCGATAGAAGATTGTTTCTCTGTCGAATCAACGTATCAAGAAATTCTCGGAGGCAGCTTCGTTTTGGCGATCAGAAGGTAGATTTTACGTTTAATCGAGACAATATAATGCCACATACCTATATATATTTACCGAGCTTCTTTCACGTCTTTTAGAATGTCGAATAAGAACGCTTTGTACTCCTTTTATTTTATGTTATCCTAGAAATTATATATTCCAATTGTTTGTTACTTTGTTTTTAATATTATCGTGTTTATAGTGTATGTATTATTTGTGCGTTTAGTTTTATCGTTATTTTTTTATAGGTGGTTTTAGTTGAAGGCCATTTTTTACCTTTCGTTCCTGTTTGTAATCGAAATGAATTTGTTTTCCTTGCTTCCTGTACACCTGTTGTTTTGCCGGAAACTAGAGAAAGTATCGTGCAGGGCGCAACAAATATTTTCACCACCATTCACTCTATGGATATGAAATATCTCCATATCGATAAAACGTAATGTTTTTTTTTTTTCTTTCATTGAAAGAGATAAAATATTGAAACAGTCCTGAAACATAGAAATATAAGTGTATTGTTTTTATTCATTTACAGAGCTGAAAGCCATTTGGAGTACACACGTAACGAATTAGTAAATATGTCGTGGTATAACTTGTTACACTGGGATTCAATACGAACAGCATATTGTAAACATCAAACTGGTACGTTCATAGAAATTTTAAACAATTCAATTTGCGAGTTTGTTTTTAATTGGAAGTAATGGGTTTGTAAGAAAAAGGTTAATGTATCTTCGTGCTGCTTAAACATCAGGGATAAAACGGAAGCTGATTTAAAAACTAAATGAAACGTTTTAACATTTAAAACATTTGAAAGCTTTGATATTATTCACGGTTGTTTCAGTTATTCAATCTGATCAAGAACGGTCTGCAACCGCATTGTTGAGACTGCAAAGCCGTTCCGGACGCTGGTTCTGGGTACACTGCGTTTTACAAGTCAAAGATACTTCCGAAGAATGTCAACATCCTATCATTGTGTGCACGAATCAAGTTTTGAGGTGCGTTTCCATATTTATAAATTTCATTTCGAGTATTTTTATCTTCTGTTTTCTAATTAAACGTAGTAACGATTTCTTATTAGTTAAACAGAATGTTAAAAATCGTTTATAAAATGCTCATTTATATCTTTGCACATTAATCAGCTACTGTTGGAATAAAGGAAATAATAGTTATAAATAAAGTAAAGATAATAAAATAATAAGAAGTGTGTCCGATGTGATATATTATTACAGTGACAGGGAAGCAGAAGTAATGCGCTCAAGTTCTTGGTTGTACCAGTATTCATCTCAAACTAAATTTACTTATACCATCTGCTCCGGGAGTCAAAACCGCAGTGTGCCATACACTACCGGAAGTCAAAGTAGTCAACATCAGGATTACACTCGTTCGTTATCCCACGCACATAACAACGATACGCAACACTCTCCTGATATACGAAATTCAGAACAAGATCCACATAATTCGTCGAAACCACAATTAAAGGATTACGCAACAAGAAATCCTCGAGAGGATGCAGAACCAGTTGACATGTCGATCAGCAGTAGCGAGCATGAAAACAGAAACGTGCACGTGAATATACAACATGGTCATTATGCGCTTGGTCAATTCACTGATAGGTACAAAGTGCACCATAAAAATTCATTGAATCTAAGCGGTTATCGCGCCAAGTTTATCCAGTGTCACGGTCAATATAATGTAGACACGTTGTCACCCAAGTATTACATCACAGACTTAGATAAGGAGTATTGTTGTAACGAGAGGAATAGTAGCCATAAACGACTTCCGGGTAAAGCGCTATCGGCGTCTACAGCTACAGGATCGACAGTTGATCCTTCAGAGTTGTCCATGGAACACTGGAATTCAAATCCAGTCTGGTCTGATACTCTACAGAGGGTACCGGATGTCGTACATCAGGAACTAAGCCCGTATGTAGCGACACCAACCACACCGGTCGACACTCCGGACTCTGAGCTACATCCAGAAACGCCGATTTTTAATTTCGATTGGGCGGCTGAGCAACATGTACCTAATTTGAAAATCACGTTTCGTAGTTCGAATCAGGGGCCCAGAAAAGTCCAGGATGTTCAACCTATTACGTTGCAGTTACCACGGAAAAAGGGCCAGTCCATGAATGATTCAAAAGACTTTCCTAAATAAGACTGTGCACTTGTTCAATTGGTGCTTTGCAGTTAGATAGGCAAATATTGTTTTTCTTTAAGTAGGTATAACTTTGTAAGTTTGAGAGTTCCAGTCTGTGAGTAGGATGAAAGCTAGTGTAGACCAGTTGAAGGCTAGATTAGAAGTATTCGCACAAAATTTCAAAAAAAGATTCAATTTTGAATTGGTGACAGTCGATCCGTTAAATTAGTTCCTAATATAACGATATTGAGAGATTTAAAGATTGACTGATATCATACAAGATTGGAGTTGATTTTATATTAGACTATTTTCTAATTAGAATAAAAATTGAATCTTGGTCCAACATATACTAGATTCGTAATTTTTATTAAAAAACAGTTGTTTTCGGTGGATTGAAAAGCTATCAGTATTAAATGAATTCCGCTTGCTGGTAATATAGATTTATGGGTAAGATGCCATAAAGTATTAGGGTAATAAATGATACAAGGTAGACATGGAAATTTTGCAATATACGTAGTAAATATCGATCGTAAGAGTGCAAAAGTACCTAACTTCTTAGCGGTAAAAAAA